>JALHLI010000010.1:472500-762500 GCA_023349425.1 Anthopleura sola
AAAAACCATCACTGTTGCACCGATTATTTTGATGGCATTGATCTCGCTTTGGGCATTTAAGATGTTTCCCTCCTGTTTTCAAACAACCGCACCAAATATTTTAAAAATTAATCATATGCATACAAAAATTTCTGCACTCTGATTGGCTGAGAGCACCTCAATTTATTCTAAATTTGCTAAGGCAGTGCAAATTTTGAAATTTTTGAGTGCAAATTTTGAAATTTTGAGTGCAAAATTTGAAATTTTTCAGTGCAAAAACGTGAAATCGATTCTGATTGGTTGGTTCATAGCTGTTGAATGGTTTTCTTCAAGTCACGTGTGAATAAATTAATCACAAAAGAAATAAAAAGTGTGTAACAGAAATGTTTGTATGTATATGATTAACAAATAATCGCATGATTTTTTCGTGCAATTTAGAATAAATTATGACTCGTAAATTTTTCAATGATTACAAATTGCACTCTCCTAACGGCTCGTGCAATTTTGTTAAACATTGAAAAATTTACTCGTCATAATTTATTCTAAATTGCACTCAAAATCATGCGATTACCTATACAAATTGCGTAGTTCGAATGTTATGAGTTTCACACAAAATATCCTACTTAGACTGAGCTTTTAAAAATGTAAAATTTGAAGAAATTAACGTTAAGATAGCGGCAATAACCAAGAATCGTTGAATTCACCGGCTAAACCTAAATTCTGAGTGATGATACCTATAAAAAAGGCAAACCAATCCTGATAACTATGGTCTATAGCAAACAAAATATCTCAAAACTAGAAAATTTTATCTGACCGATTAAGAGTAAATCGTAAAAAAAATTTGAACCCGAGATTTTGCATACGTATATATGTGAATCAGTAAGTTGCTTAGTTTTATTTATAAGATCTTAAAGTGCATATCAGGGTTCGCCAGTTTGTGTTTAATATGAAAGTTCTGACCCTAAAAATCACATAATCAATCATTTTTGTTTTTATTTTGTTGCGATTTCATTATTTTTTTGACGGTCAAAGTTGGTAAAAATGCGGGTTTTGAGCACCCTCTCAATGCGGGTTTTTCCTAGTAGAATCGAGCTAGTCTTACAAAAAAAAGTTATCTAAAATAATGGAAATCGTAAATCGAAGAGAAGCTGGTGATCTTCTATATAGATTTCAAGTGTTTTCAATGAACGAGTCCCGTAAATGACGTCACCAACAATTAGTCCCAGACTCCCAAGGTCGGTCGGCTTTTTTCTTCGTTTTACCAAATTTGACCGTCAAAAAAATAATGAAATCGCTTAAAGGAGCACTTGGATGAAAACGTCTCAAATTTTGAAAGTTCGAATGATTCAAATATTTGAGGATAACATTACTCAATTATGAAAACCAAGCTACAAAATGTGTGCCTGGGAGGCATTTGCAGTTGAGAAATTTTGATTCAAAAGCTAAAAGAACAATAGGGTTGAGTAAATGATCTCATTTACTCACAATTTACATGCTAAAAAAGAATGATAATTTGTATCCGCCACTTTTGACTGTGAAGAAAATATGTTGCTTGACTGCTATTGGGGCCAAATAGATAGGTTTAACCAAGTTTCAAGTAATTTCCATTTTCCTCTTTAACATATAATTTGAAACCTTGCAAGTTTTAAAGAGTTTCTCCTTTACGTTGATGAGATTGATTTTTTGTATAGGAAACCACAGCTTTTTGACTGAGTGCTAAGCTGTGCCTAATATTGTAGTTTTAGCGCTTTTCTTGATACTTCAAAAACCGCAAGATAGAAGTGTTTTGTCATCATATGTACAACAATCTCTAAAAATTCCATCTGGATTGAAAGATCTTAACATGCTAAGATTTGAAATAAACATGTTGAGTCTTCTTGGCTATTAAATAAGAAAACAAATGAATTATGAGTTTGGCAACTGAACTCCATTCATCATTTTAATTTAAAAATCGTTGTTATATATAGTTTACAAAAGGTATTGAAAATCAGATTTCATTATTAATTCTTGGTGCATCAAACGCCTCTGGTTCTTCAAGCTCTCCAAGGTCTTGTTGTTTGTCCTTTGCGATCCTACGTGTGGATTTCTGTTAATATAATTTAACAAGGGAGGAAAGTCAAGTCGCCATCTTGAACAACACAACACACTTTAAACCACGATTTCACCTTCTTTTAAACCACAAACAGACGAAAACTCTGAGGTAAAAAATGGTGAGTAAAATCTAAGCATAGCTTTTAAGCTTTTCGAAAGTCCTTAAAGGAATGAAAATATTTTAATAAATGAATAAGAATGAGTTGGGTTTGTTGTTTAGGGCCTCTCACATTCAATTGTTTAGTACTAAAGCTAAGGATTGGCGTATGTCTTTATCTCCAGCTAATTTGGTTTTCTGCTGCTATCAAAGCATCTATTATGTTATTTTCATTGCGGTAAAAATTCGATTAATATAAAAACGTGAAACTCATATAACTCATATTCGAAAGAACCTTAGGCCGTGAAAAGAAATTGAAGCTTAGATTTTACTCACCATTTTTTACCTCAGAGTTTTCGTCTGTTTATTGCAATTTTGCCCTGAAAAAGTACGAAAATATCCAAAATTTGGAGTTGAATGAGAGAAATCCAAGGTAAATTTCACTAAACCTGATATTGCGTTGGATTAACTGTAGTTATCTTTTGTTTTGCAAGTAAAATCAAGTAGCTAAGCGTAAAAATGTCGGCCATGGAGAAGTTTGTCGAAGGATTTTTCAAGAGCAAAACTAGCCGTGTGGGGTGGTTGGTGGTGAGTTTTGTACAAGTGACAAAATGCCTAAGCGAGGGTTTAGTGAGGTCAAAATTGGTCTCGTTCCAGTCCCGCGCCACGTAACACTCCGTACAGAACATAGTACGAAAACTAGTACGAAAGCTTTCAGCAAGCGAAAAATTTTCTGCACGTAAATTTCGTTTTGAGAAATCGGTGAGAAAGATCAAAACGACTTTTAAAAAAATGAATCCCCCATCCTAGGGAACATTTTGGTCAAGTTTTTTCGGGAGTTTGTGGTTTAAAAGAAGGTGAAATCGTGGTTTAAAGTGTGTTGTGTTGTTCAAGATGGCGACTTGACTTTCCTCCCTTGTTAAATTATATTAACAGAAATCCACACGTAGGATACCATAGGGAAATTACATTGAAAAACAAAGGCGCGCGCGAAAAAAAATGTTCTAGTGCATTTTTTACGGATTTTTTTGCTTTTTCGTATTATAGAGGACATTATCTTGACCTGGAATTAAAAAATTAATTAAACGCGATTTTTTTTCCGATTTTATTTTCACCTTTTACTTTTATCTAAATTGGGCTCCCTGTGGTTTAACCTTTAAAGCATTTGAGACACTGCTGGTTAAATGTTGAATATATAGTCTTGCGAATAAAACACATGAAATTTATTGTGACAAAAAGGCAAGGGTCGCACTACTGGCAATATGAGCAATGGTTTTGTATTTCTATTAAGACCCATTTACAGTCAAACTAAGAAAACCATGAACACCTAAAATATGTCTGGAATGTTTATTTAGACCGTTACATGTAAAATAGAGATTTCCACTACCGTGAAAAGAGTTCGTAATGAATTCTTCTCTCGTGTATCCATCTGTCTCGAATAGAATTCTATAAGTTCTCGAAAATAAAACTAAAATATAAAGTTTGAAACTATTAAACGGCAAACAAGTTTGGCACAATCGCTGTGGTAGACATTCCAGACATATTTTAGGTGTTCACGGTTTATTGGTTTGACTGTAAACGCGCACAATTCTGAAGAATATGACTGATCTACCAACTTTATTACAAAACACGATTTTACTATTGTGTCAATTTTTCAGAGTTTTTCTTATAGTTTACTCACACATTTTTAGTATCAGTTTTGAGTTCTAATTGAATTTGGCTGAGAAAATTGGAGTTAAAGTTTGTGCAAATCAGGACGATTTCGTATCGGATATAAAACCTCCTCCACGGACAATGATTTCTATTGTGTTTTCCTCATTAATTATTCATAAGTTTTATAAGTCAGTCAGATGGACACTTTCTCAAATAAAAGCCGCTAACAAAAGCTGTATTCACTATATCTCGCTGACATATCTCACTTCGAATTGCTCTTTTCTGACACAAGGACTATTAAAACATATACACAGTTTACGTAAGCCTGCATGCTTCTACTTTTACAATTTGACAGAATCGAAGCTTATATATGTTCATTTGAATAACTGAGTAATATAATACACAGGTCACCTAAGCATAGTCATTTCTGTGAACACTTCCAAACTTTTTTGAACAAGCTTTTATACAAAACACCTGAAACAAGGTATCTACCTGCTCATTCTGATTTTGTTCTTGCTAATCTTTTCACAAACATGTTTCGAGGTGAGGTGAGTACACCTCGAAACATTTTTGTGAATAAATCTCTAAAATCAGTCATCAGAGTCATCAAAATTTTCAACATTAGGATTTGATGAATTTATTGCGTACACTGCCCAAATGGAGGTCTTCATTATACAGTACAATAGGATACATTAATCTTTATCTAAACAAGGGAATACGCAGTAACCAAGTTATCAGATCTTATCAAGTGATTGAAACATGTAAAATGCATCTCAACTGATAGTCCTTGCATGTCTTAGCTATTTAGTTCACTAACTTTATCAGGGGAAATGAGTAGAGAACTTCATTACGCACATAAAATGAGACAAATCATTAGCACTGAGAACGAAGGCACAAATAGTCTAATGAGGCCCTCGAGCTTCGTTATGAATATTTAAACTCTTACTAATCAATAAGATAATCCCTCATTATGCAGTACAATAGGATACATGAATCTTTATTTAAACAAGGGAATACGCAGTAACCAAGTTATCAGATCTTATCAAGTGATTGAAACATGTACAATACATCTCAACATAGTCCTTGCATGTCTTAGCTATTTAGTTCACTAACTTTATCAGGGGAAATGAGTAGAGAACTTCATTACGTACATAAAATGAGACAAATAAATAGCGCTGAGAACGAAGGCACAAATAGTCTAGCTAATGAGGCCCTCGAGCTTCGTTATGAATATTTAAACTCTTACTAATCAATAAGATAATCCCTCATTATGCAGTACAATAGGATACATGAATCTTTATTTAAACAAGGGAAAACGCAGTAACCATATCTGAGTAATATAATACACGGACTGTCTCGGAATAACTTAATCTCGAGTGTAGCTAACTGTCGAGGGTCGAGGGTACCATAATAGTACCAAGACCATTTCTGATAATCGCTCCTCTTACCAAAGTTCGCGCCAGACGTAAGTAGCTATTTTCCATATCATTATCATTGTTATTTCCCTATTGCCTTTTAATATATTTTTTTATTAATGCGTTACTAAAAAAAGTAAAACGGATTCTCCAAACACGATCTTAATTAAACAGATTTGTTTCATCCGAATAAATCAAAGTAGTTGCATAGTATCTACCTACTCATGTTTCCTGAGTTTCTTTCTAAGAAAAATATGTATGTAAGCTAGATCGTATTTGCGAAGCAATGTCTATATGCAGTACAATAGGATACTTGAATCTTTATTCAAACAAGGGAAACGCAGTAACCATAACCAGGGAGGTGGGTGGAAAAACTGACGCTATGTTTTGTGAAATGTCAGTTTGACTTCGCATCAGCTCAATATCTACCAAGTAAATTTCGCAAATATCAGAAATGGTCTTGGTAAAATGAGCACTGAGAAGGGCCAAAAACATATTTATGCCAGAGAACATCGCCTCTATTACTATTATTATAACTTTTTAGGGCATTTACAAAAGGAATAAACGACTACATATTTTGAAAAATACGACATCACGTCTTATTGGCAACGGGCTAAAATCTATTTTAGCCCGCTGATTTTCGTATTTTAGCCCGCAAAATGCGCCACAATGCCCTATAAAGTTATAATAATATACTTTTTAAAACAGACACATGAGCGAAGCTTTAAGTACTTACAATTGAAAGAAAACTTTGCCCAGACAGCTATTTTAAACAAAATTACAAAATGCCTCTTTCTAATTAGCATTGTTGAAGAATGGCTGTAAGAATCATCCCCTATGGTCATAGAGTGGATCATTTCAGTCTTATTTCTACCGATATTTACATCATTTTATGACTGATTACGTCATCATTCGCTAATTTGCATATTTGGAAAACGTTTAATATCTCTGCAACAAAAAGAGATATTTAAAATCTGTAAAGGCCATTCTGTCTTTTTTAAACAACTCTTCAATGTTAGAGTTAAAATTTGAAGGAAAGGTTTTTGTTTGATATAAGTTTTGATGAAATTTAACCATCTAATTGAGTGTGGCGTGCCTCCCCCCGACCTTCATTTTTGGCACCCACCCCTAAATAGGTTTAGTATGCCCCAAGGAACATTTGTGCCAAGTTTGGTGCTTGTACTCAATAGTGCACGATCTTTGCTATTTTTGTCGCTAACAGACCTGACTATGAGTCTTCTTAGCTATTAAATAAGAAAACAAATGAATTTGGAGTTTGGCAACTGAACTTTATTCATCATTAAATCGTTGTTATATATATATATAGGTTACAAAAGGTATTGAAAATCACATTTCATTATTAATCCTTGGTGCATCATCAAACGCCTCTGGTTCTTCAAGCTCTCCAAGGTCTTGTTGTTTGTCCTTTGCGGCGCCTTGATCATCGTCGAAGAAAGGACGGACCTTTTCCTTTCTAAACATCCCTTTTCGTCGACGGCGCCATCCTTCACTGTTATGAAATCGTTTATAAAAAATCCTTTTAGAAAGTTATGCACTAGTGTATGCAGCTAATTGAAAAAACGTTGTCGTCGAACGACTACGCGACTAGCCCTAACGGGAGTATGGATAAGAGTAACTGTAAGTCGGGCTTCCAGTACAAAAATTCGCTGGAGAAATAGTATTTTAATGGTAAACTCTTTGACTGAATATTAGCCATATAGATTTTTGTCTTCCTTTCTCAAAATCCGAAGACAAACGTTGAAAGGGTTGCTGCTTATGTTATCTCATTAGTAAGCAAAAACAACTACTTCAGAGCGAATAATTGAGCGCTTCAGTGATTTCTACTCATACTTCCTTTAGGTCCAGTCGCGTAAGCTAGCGCTTGAGCCTGTTGACAACAACGTTTTGTAAATTGACTTTATGGAGCCTGGCCTGCAATGTCGTTCCAACATCCTCACTAGTTTTGGACTGACACACATGTCACATCAACGCAGTCCCAACTAATAACCGCTACTGTAGTTATTATCAGTTCAATCATATTAGTAACTTACGTGTCGTCAATGAGCAAGGCAGCAAGAACAATCACCACCAATGCAATAACTATGAGCTTTTTCATCATTTCTTCAAAAAGAATCTAAAATAGAATAATAATAATGATGTATTTATATTGCGCACATCATTTAAAAGTTCTAAGTCGCCCTATGATAATGAATACCTGTATTTACTCAATTAACTGCCGCGGCGCTCTTTAGATCCTCAGTGAGGCCGGAGTATTGCAGACAAGCCGAGAAGTAACACTGAGGATAACAGTGCGTTCATTGTCAATAACAGTTAAACAGATTAAAATGCCATTTTGAGCTCAGTACTGTGGATTTTCTTTTTAGCAGACTGCAATATTTCACCTAGACAGTTTTCTTCAATATACTTTTTGAGTTGTAAGGCAACATTTTGTTCAATAAGTTTAGAGATCAGAAGAAAGTTGGATACGGGCCGAAAATTCTCGAAGTAAATATGTTTGTTTTTTTCAAAATACGTGTTATTATGGCAATCTCGAGTAGAACAAAGCATTATGACATTCTTAGGGTCAAAACTAACTAACTCATGTGTACATCCAATTTGTTGACCCTACTAAGTGGAGCCAGTTCAAACGATTAGCACTAAGTCCAAATCAGAATGAGCAGGTAGATACCTTGTTTCAGGTGTTTTGTATAAAAGCTTGTTTAAAAAAGTTTGGAAGCGTTCACAGAAATGACTATGCTTAGGTGACCTGTTTATTAGATTACTCAGATATGGTTACTGCGTTTCCCTTGTTTGAATAAAGATTCAAGTATCCTATCGTACTGCATAATCTTCATAAGAAATTACTCAGACATGGTTACTGCGTTTTCCCTTGTTTAAATAAAGATTCAAGTATCCTATTGTACTGCATAATCTTCATATGGACATGTAGAGAGCAATAGAGAGCACGCAATAAATTCATAAGAAATTGGTGCCGAATAGCACATTTGAACACAGAGGATTTTGCATATATGACAATTTCCATTAGGCACTCTCGATGAAGTATTCCATTACTAGTTTCGGAAACCTTCATAAGCCTTATATCAAGTTATTCATAACGAAGCTCGAGGGCCTCATTAGACTATTTGTGCCTTCATTCTCAGTGCTAATGATTTGTCTCATTTTATGTGCGTAATGAAGTTCTCTACTCATTTCCCCTGATAAAGTTAGTGAACTAAATAGCTAAGACATGCAAGGACTATGTTGAGATGCATTTTACATGTATCAATCACTTGATAAGATCTGATAACTTGAAGCAATATATTGCCATCAGCAACATTCCTTAATTTTCTATATTTTCCTTTTTCAAGAAGATTTCCGTCTAGCTCTTCACAACATTCCTGCATTACAATTTCTCTCATCTTCTAAATCTATTACCACATACTGATACCCTGCTCATTAAACCATAGAAGATGAAGGAAATCTACATGAAAACTACAACTAAATAACTAGAATATTTTCTCTTTCTTATGAAAAAGATAATAGTCCATTGTGTGTTTATTATTAGAAATGAGTATTCAGTCAGAATTTTTTCTCGAATTGAATAAAGGTAAGAGATTTTCAACTGAAGCTGCTCAGTCTATCTGTATTACACAAGACATTTATTCCTGAACATAACCTGAAATGCTGTTTCTCAACCTGTTTCTCAAGCTAGCTGACGAATTCAGTTATTCCATCAATAGGGTTGGGCTCACATGCCTTTTATGCAGGTATTAATTAACTGACAGACCAATATCAGCGAGCAAAAATACAGAGCATGTTTCTGCTGAGCTTTCTTTACTTTATCTGAACCTCTTAATTTTGTTCAGTCTTTTAATATTAAAATATTGTTTCTACAGTGGGACAATGTCTGTTCGTGTTGGCTAAAAAATGCATTAGTGAAACTGAATAAGTGTTTTTTTCATGCCTCCGTGGCTTCTAGTGAGAGTCATCGACCCTCCAGTTTCGTATTCTCTATTGCACAGGGTTAGCCTCGATTTTGTCTAAAATATCATACCTATTCTAGTGCAGGTCAGTGGAATTTCAATTTTTTTGTATTGCTGAAGTTGTGCATTCTTTACCGGCTGTATTAGGTGAACATTTTGAAACTGAAATCAGCCAGTAACCTTATGTACAAGAGTCACGTATAGTAATCAAGGGACACAGTGGTATTTTACGACCCAGAAAAAGGTATTTTTTTCACATAAATAATAATAATAGAAAACGCATATATAGCGCACTATACATAGTCTCAGTGCGCTTTACGGAGACAAAGAATGAATTTAGATTTAAAACATTACAAGATGTTTAAATGAAAATTAATAGAAAGTCGTAGTAAAAAGTCATAGTGTTCTTATTTGGGGAAAAGGTAGGTCTTGGGCGTTGCTTCGCAAATACTACTTTGACTATTTGATTTATTCGGACGAAACAAATCTGTTTAATTAAGATCGTGTTTGGAGAATCCCTTTTACTTTCTTTAGTAACGCATTGATAAAAAATATATATTAAAAGGCAATAGGGAAATAACAATGATAATGATATGGAAAATAGCTACTTACGTCTGGCGCGAACTTTGGTAAGAGGAACGACTGCGTTGAACTTCTAAATTAAAATGAACGAAGTGGATGGCAACAACATATATCAGAGTTACTACTCTTCATTGCCTTAAAACAATAGACCTGTTTGCCTTGGTTGTTTGCACACAGAGAGCAATTTAGATAAAAATATTAGACAAAAATAAGATCTGAAAAAAAGATTTTTTTTGAAAAAAAAGGGGTTTAGGGAATAGGAATTAGTGTGCTAAATAATACACGCGAACAGGAGAATCCAGATAAAACACAGGAGGATATTTTTCTTTTCGTGCGCCTTTGTTTTCACATGATAGAACGTTTTCGTATAACCCACTTTTAACATGCAAATGAGCATGTGTATAAATTAGCGTGAGGTGTGCGTGTAACTACATGCTTCAGTGACTCGCGCTCTCGGCTTAAAATAATCAACATATAACAGTTGAGTGATAACGAAAACACTTATTGATTTGCTCATATTAAACAAACTGCTTTTTTTACATCGTGATATCGATTATTAGGTTTAACTAAACTGCAATCGTGCTCAGCGTAGGGTCGTGCTTGTTTGATGAAGAGAAGACAAGAATAGTCATTGATGGGTACAAATGGGCCACAAATGTGACGAGTTTATTTGAATAATATACATAGTCACGCTACACTTAACACAAATGAAAAGCATGGTATGACAAGAAACAACTAATAACTGTCTCTTCAGCAAATGTGGGGAAGAAATAACCGCCACCTTGCAGGAAAGACAAAAGGAAAAAAGATAAGCACTGGCCGGCGCGAGGGGAGGTGGTGGGAAAATGTTATGAAAATCAGGTATGTTCCCACTGGTGTGCAAAGCTAAAGGAGGAAGAATTATTTTCTGCAACCAATTAAGTGCAGTGTACTACCCACGTGGTCACCTAGGTCCCAGGGCAACCGGCCCATGCTAACGTAAGAGATTAAGATATCGCGATATAAAAATGTCATTATGCTTGTTACATAAAACAATGACTAAAACATGGACTGGACTGGACTCGAGAAAACATGGACTCAGATAACATGGACTCAGAAAACATGGACTCGTTCGAAAAATATTAACTTTTAGAATGGAGGGGGGTGGGGTGGGGAAACAAAACTTCCGTTACTAAAAATACAGGGGGGTGAGGTGGGTAAGTGTAGACACGGCCTTAGCACCTTCATTGCACGACTTTTTTGGTTAGACTTGAATGGAAGTAAAAGATTTTCAACTGAAGCTCCATAGTCTATCTGTATTACACAAGACATTTATTCCTGAACATAACCTGAAATGCTGTTTCTCAACCTGTTTCTCAAGCTAGCTGACGAATTCAGTTATTTCATCAATAGGGTTGGGCTCACATGCCTTTTATGCAGGTATTAATTAACTGACAGACCAATATCAGCGAGCAAAAATACAGAGCATGTTTCTGCTGAGCTTTCTTTACTTTATCTGAACCTCTTAATTTTGTACAGTCTTTTAATATTAAAATATCGTTTCTACAGTTGGACAATGTCTGTTCGTGTTGGCAAAAAAATGCATTAGTGAAACTGATTAAGTGTTGTTTTTTTTTCATGCCTCTGTGGCTTCCCGTGAGAGTCATCGACCCTCCAGTTTCGTATTCTCTATTGCACAGGGTTAGCCCCGATTTTGTCTAAAATATCATACCTATTCTAGTGCAGGTCAGTGGAATTTCAAAATTTTGGTATTGCTGAAGTTGTGCATTCTTTACCGGCTGTATTAGGTGAACATTTTGAAACTGAAATCAGCCAGTAACCTTATGTACAAAAGAACTTTGGTAAGAGGAACGACTGAGTTGAACTTCTAAACGAAGTGGATAGCAATAACATATATCAGAGTTACTCTTCATTGCCTTAAAACAATAGACCTGTTTGCCTTGGTTGTTTGCACACAGAGAGCAATGTAGATAAGAATATTAGACAAAAATAAGATCTGAAAACTAGGTTGTTTTTTTTCGAAAAAAAAAGGGGTTTAGGGGATAAGAAAGTGTGTTAAATAATACACGCGAACAGGAGAATCCAGATAAAACACAGGAGGATATTTTTCTTTTCGTGCGCCTTTGTTTTCACATAATAGAACGTTCTCGTATAACCCACTTTTAACATGCAAATGAACATGTGTATAAATTAGCGTGAGGTGTGCGTGTAACTACATGCTTCAGTGACTCGTGCATAACAGTTGAGTGACAACGAAAACACTTACTGATTTGCTCATATTAAATAAACTACTTCACTATATACATACCGAGATTTACTCAGTAAAACCCTGTGTAATAAATGTTTGTTCGTTCACTTTTCCCAACCAATCACAATGAGCGTATCGCTTTTTCACGTGTGAGAAAAACGATACGTCCAATCAGAAATCGGCAGCAACGGGCTGTTCTTTCGTGTGAGACTTTCGACTAAACCAGTAGAAATTGTGAGTTCAAAACATGCATAAAACTATATTTTAGACGATAAAACCAAAGAGAAAATCGATGAATTACCTCTAGTAAAGCGGAGAAAAAGCTGACTGAGATCTATTGGAAAAGTTCTTAAAAGTACTGAAAACTTAAACAACAAGGAAAGGCAGCTTCAGTTCAGTGTTCTTGTAAGAAGGCGACTGACTTCAGTGAGACCTAAACTAGAAAGTTTGAGTTGAAAACATGGATGAAAATATGATTTAGACGACAAAACCAACATTTTTGTGTTACATATACATATATGTACAAGGCCCGATTCTCAGCAAAAGAAATAAGTCCAGATCTCAATTCTAGTAAGTATAATATAGTAATAAGATAATGATGAAGAAGATGATAACGATAATTTTCATTATTTAAAAAAAAAAAATTTAAACACATATATTTCCTAGTTGGCCCCAAGGGCAAAGGCTCATCGAGGGGGCTCACTAGATTGAATGAATATATAAGGATGGGTAACGTTGCTTTTCTACCTCGTTTTTTGAGGCAATAAAACCCAATCCCTTCAACGCCACGCTGAGTTGTTGAGTGACTCCGTCATATATGCAGTAGCATTGATGATATGATGATAAGGGTAACGGCAAGATGTTCTGTGAAAATCGAAAATAGCACAGGGTAAGATTAAATGAACTTCTTAAGGCTGGTTTTCACTAGCGACGGAAGCATAAGCGGAAGCATAAGCATAAGCATAAGAACATTATGTATAGTGAAAATCAGAGCGACATAAGTATAAGAAAAATAAACAAAGGTCTCATTGTTATGCAAGAACGCCATTTTGTCTCCCGTGTAGAGCACTGGGTACGAGCATTTTGATTGGCTAAGCAGTTTGCACATTTGCATGTGAGCGACGGAAACATAAGAAACTGGTTTTCACTAACGACATAAGGACGGAAACAGAAGCAGAAGCACAAGAAAAAGGAAATCTTCCGTTCTTTCTGCTTATGCTTCCGTCGATGTAATGCTTCTGCTTACATCTCCGTTTGTTGATTTTCACAGGGACATAAGACGTCTTATGCTTATGCTTATGCTTCCGCTAATGCTTCCGTCGCTAGTGAAAACCAGGCTTTATTGATAGCAATCAAGAACTATGAAATTACGATGATGAAAATGATGATGATTGATCATCATCATCTTCATCATTACTATCAATAATGTTTGTTTATTTTATAGTCAATATTCATTCAGGAACATCCAGTTTATCAAGGCTAGTTTAAATGGGGTCCTGATATAACATGACAATAATTTAAAAACAAATATACTAGACGTGACACAGACTTGACATATAGTTAATTATAACCCAACGATGAATTTTCGCGCGCTGTCATTGGTTTAAATGGGTCACGTGCATGACGGGTATCAGGCGATATCCCCCGTCCGAAGTGATATTCGTCCAGCAGAAGGTAAAAACGTTAAAAAAGAAAAGAAAAAAACCCGGAAAACAAAGAAACTCGGTTTTTACAAACAAGTGAGAGTAAAATACAAAGACTGGTTGAGAAACTCTACGCCAGGAAACACGAAAAAATCAACAAAATATACTGTAAATGTCTTCAATGGTAAGCATCCATGTTTCGTGAATGAAGTTTTTGGTTTGTTTTCGAAATTGTTTTTATAAACTACTAAAAACCAACAAAGAATTCGACAACAAATGTCAAACAATAGAATAATTCAATGTCAAATAGCTTTCATTTACCAAAATAATTGTTTTTATATTCAGCGTGGAGACGAGAGAGAATTATTTTTTGAAAACTCTGGAGATGACGAGTCGATGCAGTTTGCTGAATTCATTTCAGTGAATTCGTTGGGTTATAAAATAAATAAACCTCCTCTGGCTCACTGGAATATCGGCTGATAATGTCCTTGGATGAGAAATCGTCCTCAAAATATCACATTTGCCCTCGAAGCTTCGCTTCTCGGCCAAATGTTCTTTTTTCGGACCATTTCTCATCCTCGGACATTATCAGCCGATATCCCAGCCGCCAGGAGGGGTTTATTTACTAAATATTCCTATTTTTATTCCCCTACCTGGAATAATCTTAATTGCATCACTTGGTACGCCACATGGTTTAGCTGTGGGCATCAAACGTAAAACCTCTGGAACAAAATCATTCCAAAAAGCCATATACTCAGGGCGAAGATTTGCCTCTATCGTCATGGTTGGTTTAAGAGCAACGTACTGTTGATTGTTCAAATCGTACTGAGGCCAAGGAATTGGGATACTCTCCGGTTGAGTAGGTTTTCTGGAATATGCAAGCGAGATTAATTCAGTGTTGATACAAAAATGCGAATGACAATTTAAGAACAGAACAAGCGGTTTGCAATCTCACAAAATTCCTTACCCAGTTTTAGCAAAGTTGGTCCATATTGTAATTATATCACGGCTGAAGTTAATATCTTTTGTATTCAGTGGACTTGCATTGAATGGAAAGCCAAAAAGGTACCAAAGATCTGCCGTGTGGTATGCACCAATAAAGGATGGGATCTGGCCAACTCCAAAAATACTATTGTTTTCTGCCCTATGCTGTAACTGATAGAAGTACGTTGGAAGGCTGTGGTTGACAAAGGCTTTTGCTGAATGGATTGCTGGTGCAGTGAACATAGTGTCCGTCATCATGTCCATGAACATACGACGGTTTCTGTAAGGGTCGCTCACGTTGGTCCAGTCAGTGTAACGGTAAATCATCGCAGCTGGTAATGGCGGTTTCTGATTGAGAACAGGCTTTGTATCTTCACTTCTGACTGCTCCCTCAAAAAAGTTTCTCGGCATTCCGTTGGTAACATCCATCCCATTTTTGTTCATACCTTTAAACGTAATCAATATAAAGCATCAAAATAGGGTTTGAATATGAAATATGAAACACAGGGTGGACATTTTCCAGCCCAACCCTCAATGCGACACAACAATTTAGGCATCCAGTGAGATGGTCCGTGCTAGGAGATGAACCGTCCTTGGTAAAATTGAAAAATGCCAACAATACACTCAAGTAATAGTTCAATATTTAATAATAGTCCATATACTATTCTATATGGTTTGCCTTCTATGCATATTGCTAAATTACATCATTACATTGTCATACATCATCATCATCATCATCATCATCTTTATCATTACATTGTCATTGTCATTATCATTATCATTATGCACGCAGCGTTAGCAGTCTAGGTAAAAAATCCTTGACAATGAGAAATGCCTAAAGACTAAAGACCACGGCCTATCTATCAATCAATGCCTGAAATTTCTCCCCTTTCCTTTCCCCTCCCCAGTCCCAGTCCCCCTCTCCCTAGGGCACTGCTACGCAGGCTAATTTTCTACACAACACTAGGATTATGTAGCGTATCAGAGAGCTGAACTACTGTATTTGTAAGAGGTACCTACTAGGATAAACAGGTTGCTATAGATACACAATCAATTAATACCAAAGAGTTTTTCTTTGAAAAAGAGTGCATTGTACCTGGTATGGCATTGGTCAGCAAACTGCCCTCATTATCAGTCACCCCAAGCATCACGTTGTATTTTTCAAATTGTCCTTTACGAAGTAAAACACTTGGGATATCTGTTGTAAAAAGAAATGAAAAATCAATATACCTTTCCATATCTGCCAGTAACTAGTACTGTTCGTTTTATGGTAGAGTTAAGGGTGAAATATATATTGAAAAGAAAAATAGGGTGTGAAAAGTTTGTTGGCAAATACGAATTCCTCCTTTCTAGAGAGAAAAAATCCTCCTATCGATGAGTAGTACATAAGTATCGTTCAGTGTTTCATCAAATCCATACCGTGCAAGCCAGAGTCAAAGTCATTAATAAAAGCTAGAGAGTTTGAATAGATGTTCATACAAATTCATACAAACAACACCTGATAGAAATGTTCCGCCTATGACTGGAACAAACGAAAAGCCCTTTTCTGTTGCATTCACTATCTCACTCAAGGATTTATCCTTAAGGCACTCTTCCATCGCATCCAGGTTGGTACACCCTATTCGTTTACTGAATTTTCTACAAATGATAACAAGATAATAGTATCGATGATAATGTTGAGAATGGTTTAAGGGTATTATTTTATTTTCATCAAAAAATGCGTGCATAAGGAGCTGCGTGTATACTGGCGGGCGCTTAAAGTGCACCTAACCCCTATCTGTCTTTCAATTTTATATTAAACCTATATTTAAGAAATAAAACATTTTTCCGTGCCTTCATGGCCTGGTGAAAACCGAGGCTACGCGTTTGGGAGAATTCTCGAGCAGATCAGTGAAAACCCGAGACGAAGTCGAGAATTTTCACCTGCTCGAGATTTCTCCTAAACGCGTAGCCGAGGTTTTCACCAGGCTATGAAGGCACGGAGAAAATGTTTTATTTCTTTTAAAAAATACTTAAAAAATGCTTGTTACGTCATTTCCGTGCCTTCATAACGGGATGAAAACACAGCTCTCCACCAATGAGAGCGCGCGTACTATCTTATGTATTTTCTAAAATGTTGTGAAGCACTCCTGCGAAGAAAAAAAAAAGATTTTAATGACTTCCTGATTTTTAATTTCAATTTAAAGTTTGATAGTTTTCGTTCATGACCGAGTTTTAAAACTGGAACTGGGTTCTAGGGTGACGTCTATACAGGAATCTCGTGCATGTGTAGAGACGCAAAGTAAGCATGCATTTCTTCTTAAACTAGTGACAACGAAACATACATTTTTCTGCACAAAAAATAAACAAGGACATAGCTTCAGCTTACGGTTTGTATAGGAATACCTTCGACCTGGGTATACCTCATAGCCAGCTAGACCCATTCTCCTCATTTGCTCGGTGGTGGGAAAACACAGGTAGTTTTATGGTCCATTTTTAACAACTTAACGATTTACTGCTATTTTTATAAACATGCGAACTCTGTAGTTGCGAGTTTCCCGTTGGAATTTGGTTTTTCACTGCCGCCAGTCAAAGATATAAACTGGTACCGACTGATTATTCTTGATTGACGGAAGCGAAAAACCAAATTTCAGCGTGCAGCTCGCAGCCACAGAGTTCGCATGTTTATGAAAATGGCAGTAACGACAACTTAACGACGCATAGAAAATCAGAAATTTATCAAAATCGTTTTTTTTTTTTTCGGCAGAAGTGTTTCACAACATTATAGGTTTAACATAATTGGAAGTCAGATAGGGGTTAGGTGCACTTTAATATCTATTTTGTTCTGACCTTGTTACATCTTCCATTTCCTCATAACTGATTGCAGCCCATTTCGCTGCTGCTACACCAGACTGCATGATGACATTCTGGAAAAGGCCGTTGCTCAGTTGAGACAACATGAGAAGGGACACGCTGGCACCTCCTGCTGACTCTCCAAATATGGTCACCTTATTTGGATCCCCACCGAATCTGCGTCACAAAAAATACATTAATATCATCCAAAATCCTGAAGATTTAAGCGAAGATAAGTGGAGGTACAAGGATCACTCTTTGCTCAAACCAAGATTGTTTTTTGGGGGAGGGGTGTTTTTGGTCCAAAATAATAAAAAGGCGGCAATGCGGTCAGATTATTTTATTTTCTACCCTTTTGTCCAAGATCGTATGTATAATCAGATATGACTTGAATTGGCTTGTGCAGTCGTTTATCACAAAGTCATCGTATAATAACAGTCAATACAGCTCAAGTATACCCCTCTATGATCTAGTATCGCGATTCTATAGAAAAATTCATTGGGAATTCCAAGATGAATTTCACGAGTAAAAACGATATAGCACGAGTCGCGAAGCCTTCACATTTTTTTTTTTTGTGCTGGATCCCTGATCTTTCGTTGAATTCAGCTTTGAAAGCGTTGGATTCCGCGCTGAATCCTTCGCTATCTACGTCACATATTCGTCATCTCGGACCAATCAGCGCGCGAGTTTATTTTGTGATATGGGATTCTCCTATAAGTTTCATTGGGAGAGAGCCGCCAATATAAACCCGTATTGTCGGCTCAGAATTGCCGTGCGATAGGAAAATCGCGATACAAAACTTATTGCGATTTTGAGCCGCCAATACAGGTTATATTGACGGCGTTGGAAGAAAATATATTCCGTATTGGCTTTCGTCGATTCATGAATACGGCGAATACGGAATATATTTTCTCCCAACGCCGTCAATATAACCTGTATTGGCGGCTCAAAATCGCAATAAGTTATAATAACTGATTTCATTATTTGAATATTAAGTTCATTATTCACTCTGAGTGCCATTAATAGACAGAATACTCCAAACTTGAAAATAAATTATCTTTTTGAGTTTTGATTGGACTCTCTAACGCTTGCCATCCCAAGGTCGAAAAGGAAGGCCAAGGTTGTCCAGTTAGAATTTTAGCTTTGAATTGAATGTGAAGTTTGAAGTCTTCCGATTTTTAATGAAAATTCAAAGCGAATAATGAATTCAATATTCAAATACGCTTGAGCCGTTTTGACTGTAAGTTGTAACCATTGAATGACCTTTGAATGGGATACGAGTTGATCCGGATAATCAGCAAAATAATACCTTCAAACCCAAACAACATATAACTTTATCCTTCAGTACTGGATTTTCATCAGCTGATAAGTTCGTTAAATCTCGTAACCTGCGAAAACGGTGGTAAAACAAGGACCACCAAGTGTTGTCAGCGAGGAAGAATTCGATTGCAAATTTCCTAGGAAATGATAGTTTCAAATTCAAGTAAAAGCAAACTATTCAAACATTCCTACTAAAACATGGACAAAAAGTAGTTTGGTAATCTTTAAATCTGACTAGAAATGGAATATTTGACTAGTATGAGTATAAACCTTGTTTTGACTTATAAGCTCACAGAACTAAGCCTGCATGGATGACATTTGTTTTTTTCTTCTTAAATTGGCCCTGTGTGTAACCTTTCTATCCAGTCACGCTATGCCATCGTACTTAAGCACAAAATAGTATCAGAATCACTCACCGTTCAATATTTCGCTTCACCCATTTCAGAGCTTGAATCTGATCTAACATACCATAGTTGCCTTTAAGGTCGGCATCCTTGCCTGTTGTCAGGAATCCAAAGACTGTGAGACGATAGTTTATTGCCACCACAATAACTTTACCAAGACTAGAAATGTAGCTTCCATCGTATATTCTGCTCGAGCCGTATATGTAAGCACCTCCATGAATCCAGACCATTACAGGTATAGGTGCACCATTAGACGTGTGAGGTACAAACACATTCAGGTTGAGACAGTCTTCACTAATGTCGTTGTCACTATAAGTTGAGAGAAGTTGTGGGCATTCTTTCCCAAAGGTTATCATGTCCTCCACGTCTGACCATTTTCTAGCAGGATCAGTTGGAGGCTTGAAACGATCTGCTTGAGCGAAAGGAATACCTAGGTATTTTCTAACAACATGACCCGTGGTAAGGTTAGCAAGAAGACCACGAATCCTTCCACTTTCAATATTCACTTCTGGTGCATACTGAACTGCATTCACCAAAATCAGACAAGAACACACAAACATTGGCAGAAACATTTTGCGAAATTAGATATGCGCTCTCTGATGGGTAGAGTGAATTTAACAAATTCGAGGTCACCTGAGTTATGCATTAATTACACGTGATCTGTTTCAGATACACTTTCATGTGTCTTCTGCATGAGACTGATTTGATATGATATTTCATAATTCCAATAGACCCCTTGCACGTGACGTCAGAGCAGCAGATCCAGAATTTTGCTCTCCTGAGAGGAACCTATTGTTTTGCCCCCAAATTGAGCTGCATTCCGACGTGCTGCAAGGGGTCTATTGGAATGCACTGGAAGAAAGACCTCTCTGTAGTATGCACGGTTAATTCGCATGTATTTTACTTATTTTTACTCTTATAAAGGATACGTGCTCTGAATGGCAAAACAGGGGATTAGCTCTATTGACTTTTCGAGCAGTGCCGGACTAATATGGTTAAATTAGCTTAAATTTGAATGATGATAAGGAATAAAAAGAAGGAATAGTACAATAGACCTCTTGCACCAATTCTCAACCTGGGGGCCAAAACAAGAGAACTGCCTTTTCTTTTTTGATGTTAATATTTTTCATTGTATTGTCCCCCTTATTGTCCTGTTTAAATTTCCTTGGGATCCTTTGTTTCTCGAGGGACGTTTTTAAACGGCGATTAAAATCGATAACATCTCTCATAAAGAACAGTGTCGAGGCAAGATTCGAACTAAAACTACTTCTTGAATGATTCACGAGGGAGTATAGTTCTAATACTCTATTACTCTAATACTTCTTCATCATTATTATCATTACTATTATTATCATTATTATTATTACCATTATTATTATTATTATTATTATTATTATTATTATTATTATTATTATTATTATTATTATACTACGATCAGCTCTACTCTGCCTTAGAGGATCTAGAACAATTAGGAGAACTACAAATATTCAAGAAACAGACTTTGAATTAGATAGATTTCGTGCTAAAATTTAGGTCCTGGAACTTTTTATATTAGTTTTTTTTCCCCCATATATATAAGATTTTTATACATTTTCTATGATTTATGTTATAGTCTTAGGATATATCCTCATGATTTATATATTTCCTTTTAATATTACATGTAAATAGATATTTTTAGTATTAATTTTTTTTTTCAGATTCTATTATTATTATTATCTATCTTTTTAAAGGAATAAAATGTCAATAAAGTATTACTTAACATTATTATTATTATTATTATTATTATTATTATTATTCATGAGACACGTTCCCTCATACCAATCAACAAGACCACGTCTGGGTCGCATTGACCCAGAACCAGCTTTTGGTTAACATGTTTGTAGAAAAAACTATTCTAAGCATTTTTCATTAGTTTTCCTGCTATTTATTTGAACTGCTAAAGAATTAAGAACAAAATATTTTTGGGCTTTCCAAGATATTCAACAAATAAAACAGCTTTGAAATTCTTGGCCCAAGATCCTGCTGACTTCTATACCTATTTATTCCAGCCTGAAAGGCGAGAGACCACAAGTGAATTAATTCACCAGAGGGAAGACCACAATCACTTCAACAATCGCATATTCAACCACAATGTGTTGAATATGACCAGGTTTTTGAAGAAAAAAAAGGCGGAAATCGAGCTTTGCACACAAAAATTCATAACTCGAAAATTAAAGTCCCTTGCAAAATTCGGGATATTTGCCCTGTTGAAGTTCAAAACGTGTATGGTTCCTCAATAAAATTTTGAAGATTGTTATGCGGTTTTGAGCGATTTTTATTCGAATATTGAGTTCATTATTCATTCTGACTCCAAACTTGAAAACGAATTATATACTTCATGATCAGTTTTGATTGGATTCTTCAACAGTTGCAATGCCAAGGTAGAAAAACTCCCCCAGAAAGGCCATCACTTAGAATTTGAGTTGTGAAAGGAATGTGAAGTTTAGAGTATTCCGATTTTTTTTACTCCTCATCTCCACTCAGACGAAGTTTAGTCAACACCTAAAAGCAAAAAGACGAATTTTACTATGACAAAGGTAGGAAAAAAAAGCAATACATTTTTTCGCATCCATACGCAAGAAGATCTGAATCTTCTGTAATGGCCAGGTAATCGAGTATAATGGGTTTTGTTTTTACCTTGATGCACTCGGTGACGTCTTCGTGGGTTATCGATGCTGATTGACTAAGAAGGCGATGTGATACGTCCTCGTTGTTTTGTTCAGCAGCTCTTTTAGCCCGTCTTTCTATGTCGCTTCTCCTGCATGCTCTCGTTCTCCGCTACTTTGGCAGTTCAAGGCCGTCGAACACAACATAGTTAGGTACAACCTATTTTTCAATAGAGTGAGATAGTTGTAAAATATATCAACAGACCTGGAAAGGATGAAAGACGCAAATAAGCTTGATGAATGAATTCTACAAATGGCGCTTCTTCTGACAGAACTCACCTCAAACGCCTGACCGTGTTTTATCGAAACAGAGAGACCCTTTTGTATCCAGCAAGAATCGTCCACTGCAGCTACTTGGCCAGAGAATTCAGAAATGTTTCGAACTTTTGAATACTTTTTGATATAAGGAAAAAGACAGCTTATTCCCAAAACCACTGATTATTCACTCGACCACGTCTGCATGCAAATGGTAAAATTTCGCATCATTCCCACAGTCCTTTGCGGGGAGAGTGCGAGCACTGCCTGTTTTTGAGTGGAAATATGCGGAATATGCCGTTGCATGCGCGGCCGGTTTGATTTTTTCTTGAAGTAAGATTTTGTAAAAATGTTTGCGACAAAAATAGCAAAGATCGTGCACTTTTGAGTAAGCACCAAACTTGGCACAAAAGTTCGTTCGGGCATACTAAACAGATTTAAAGGTGGGTGCCACCTTTGGCGGTCAGGGGAGGCATGCCACACTCTCTATTAGATGGATAAATTTTATTAAAAGTTATATGAAATGAAAACTTTCGTTCAAGGTTGAACGCTAACATGAAAGAGTTGTTTTAAAAAGTCAGAATGGCGTTTACAGTTTGTTTATATCTCTGCAAATGCAAATAAGCGATACCTAGAAGCCTACCTGTTGTTTTGTTGCCACAGTAACGATAGTAACATCCTGATGGTTTGACAAGCTCGTACACGTAGAATCCTCCACAGTTTCGGACACGAATATTGTTTTTCACAGAGGAACAGCACTTATTGTCCCAGCTATAACACACCCTACGAGTCACGATACCCTCTGCTTGGGTAGGATGTGAACCTTGCATCCATCCTGTGCCACAAGTGCCGCAGCGGAAACTATCAACACATGATGTTGCTATGGTATTCCCAGCATCTCCCATGAATCGGTACCATCCCTTGGTGATGTCATCCTTATCGCATCTGTACGTTATTCCCTTATAGCTTGCTGCTCGGTTTGATGTGTTCAGCACGGTGTAGCTACTGCATTCCAAGAAAGTATCTAGAAAGAAATGAACACAAGGATCGGAAAAGAGGCGTGTAACTCGACTCGACTCGGTGTGGCAAAGCACTTGTGGGTTCAGTAATTCGTTTCTTGGACACCGTGTGTTGATCAATCAATATCTTATGAATATTCATTATCTCATCGATTAGTACTTTATGTTTTTCAAAGATGTTGCACATGCACCCAATGTCCCTCCTTTTGTCTTTCCTTTAAGTGATTATCGAATGTACCTGTCGTTGTGTTGACTCTACTTTTACTCATTCATTAACTCAATATACCTCTCTAGCTTCGTATGCCCCTTCAAGGGACTGGTTACAAACTAATTACAAACTATCTATAAACATCCTACATCAATTGGCCATAGCGTTATCTAGAATGCAGAAATTCAGTTTCTACAGCTTGTCCTATCAAAACTTCGGAGAAAACAAAGTGAGGTTTGTGTATTTCAAAGTGAAACGTACATACACAATACTAGAATATGCGAGCGTTGGACAGATCCAAGATCCAAGATCATTCCCAGTCTTACCGTTATTCTACCACACTTAATTCGGTCACGGCTACTCGATCGTTTTTGGGACAGCTATAACATGCCTCGTATTTTATGAGCAAAGTTTGTGATGGATGATAATAAGATTTACTATTAAGGGCTCAAAAGTAAAAGAAATCTGCCAAAACAAATTAGACGTAAGTGCCATGTTTGTAAAAAAAAGTATTTTGATTGGCAGTTGTCGAAATGTAAACGAAAAGTAAACGAAACATCAAATGTCGGTTGCATTTCAACGATAACAGTGATAGTGTGACTTGGAGTAACATTTTTTTCTTCAAATTTTTCAAATTTCAAATTTCATGTAATAAGGTATTAGCAAAATGCTCCTACGGTTCCTATGCAAACGAAAAAGCAATGCTTATCATTTTTTTTCTTCCGCCCTTCCCTGAAATGTTGCCTGGTGATTGACAAATTTCTTGCGCAATGTATACTGTAAGGGGTGGCCCATATTTCATAGCTATATATGTATTTATAATTTATGATTAAAAAAAAATCCCAGCCCTAACTTTAGTGGCTTTAGTTAAATCGTGGTGACAAATTAAAGTTTGAACTATATACACCTATTTCAATAAAGGAAGCAACAAGCAACAAGCCAAGACCACATGCAAACTGGTACTTACCAACAGCTTGGCTTCCTGGGGGAAGAAGTGAGATGACCAACACGGAGAAGAAACTAGATAACCCGAGTGAAAGAATTGTAGCCTTCATGTTGCTTTTCTTAATGCGATAGCAAACCGATTTGGTCCAAGTGATTTTTGGATCTGCTGTCAGTTTATTTTCTGGGGGCGTCACAGCAGTTGATCTAACCAGGGTGAAGTTGGTGTCAGATTTTTGAGTCAGATTTGTTTTGGTCACGCCACTAACAGCGGTTTGGCTTCAAATCAATGGAATCAACGTTTTAAAAGCACATTAATACGTCCTCAAAAGGCAATGCGTAATAAATTATTTGTCACAAAGTCCCTTTGATAGTAAAAACACAGCTCCAAAAAATCTGAAACTGCTGTTTGTTTTCTTTGAAGTGATTTATTTTTAAGAACTGTCTTATATCTAAAGAGTAGTAAAGGTTTTATCTTGATTCAAGACTTTGCTACGAATATAGAGCACTTTGTAGATCAACTAATGTGACGCCCCCCGGAAAAAAAATCTGACAACAGATCCAAAAATCTGACTCAAAATTCTGACACCAACTTCACTCTGGTCGTGTTTCGATATCTTAGACGAGTTTTTCGACTCAGCGATATTGTGGTTTTGTGTTTCGATATCTTAGACGAGAGTTTCTTGATGACCCCCAAGCTGTATTTGTTTAGAAGCTGAGTTCTAAAAGTTCATTGTTTTTTTATTCGCGTAAGCAAAAAATGACAACTACCTAATAAACTCCCTCTAAACACGAGAAACCGGGCTTCCTGTGTTACAGTATGTTAAGCTGTATATGTACGTAGCCACTGTGAGTGATCGGAGTTTCCACATCTCACTTAGCAAACTTTCGATACCTCACACAACAAAGTATTCGAAATATTATTCTTTCGACGAATTTGAACATCGGGGACGAAACGAAAAGATCGAACCTGAGCTTCTGTAGCTTGTATACAAATGTTATCATGAGCTGTTGACCTAAAAGACTTGAACGTGTCACGCAATTCACACAATCCAAGCTAACAATTAATCTCAACACAGCTGAAAGTGGATTTCAGGTAAGCTCAAAATCCAGTGTTTTTCGACTTTATGTGTAAGCATTACTGATGTTTCGCATTTGATAGTAGTGTCACACTAGTCACGTAATCCGTGAAGACAGCCATTTTTATGATGACATGCTTGGTCGTTTCGCGCTCTAAAATTTCCCGGTTTTATTTGCCCAAAATTTTATTTCACAAAACAATAATATAAGTATTGCTCTTTTCAGCGGAAATAATATTATGAGCCAGATCGATGTATCATCCGAGATATCATCCGCTCGAAGTTACCCTATTTTTAGTTTTATAGTAAAATTTTTTTTTTTTTTTTGCATTTAAGCTTTATTTAACAAATAAGACAGCTTTTTCCGTGCTCAGTCCAGTATAAATAAAGCATGCAGGAAGTGACCTAAGCACGAAAGAAGTGTAAGGAGAAGGAGAAGCACGAGAAGAAGCTCTTCTCACACTTTTTGAGTACTCTAGTGGCGTCCTAAGTGCTTTATTATTGATAGATCATAACGGTAATGATTCGAGTGAGGTCGTACTTTTTCGCGGTAAACGTCCAAGCTTTCGCTGGTGTACGCCATCATCAGGGACTAAGAAAAAATCCAATTTTACGAGCCAAACTAACCACAGAAACATCGTTTTGGCACAAGAGATAAGTTTATTAAAGCTATTTGAAAAATGATATATACAAGAATGACGATCAGATAATGAAGCTCTTTGCCACCCTTATAAAATAAACTCTGGGTGGGCGGCAAATCAGAACTATTTCGACCTAAATAACAAAATAAGTTACAACAACGTGCACAAGCAAACTGCTAGTAGATCGTCTGATGAGATACCATCTATGATAATGAAATGTGAAACTGCTTATTTTATTCTGGTAAAGGTATCTGCTAACACAAATTATGGTTTTCTTTGAGCTCGCGTCTAACATTTATAGATGCATCATCAGATGACAATTTGTTTTGCTAACTAGATTAAAATTCAAAACTCGTCCCAGTCTCTTGCTCGTTTCTTAAGTGGCCAACTTGTGTTAGCTGATACCTGTACTTTTTGGTTTCCCTGGGGACCAAAGGAGGAAATCGCATGAGAGTTTCTTGACAGTTTTTTTTTTTTTTTTTTTGATTTTGATTTAATTTTTTAGTCTTCTACTGAACCAATTACAATCTGATGATAATTATACATCAATCTACCCATCAGGGTGTAAGATTAGGACCGCTAAGGAAGCATGACATAACCAACATGAAAGGCTTCTGATACTAAGTATTACAGCTCAAGGATGCTCAGGACGGAAACTTATAACTTGCAAAAGATTTTAAGAGAAGATGTCAGCAAAAATCGAACAAAATCAAAATTTGCCGGCACAAAGTTCGCCGAAAGTTCGATTTCGCTCATATTTTGGTATTAGGTAGGCCTATATGAGAGATATATCATGGTATCGAAATATGGCTTTATTTCCGAGAAAAACGAATTTGTCAATAATTGACCCTTTGAGAGAATCAAAATATACTCCAACTTCGGGGGGCTCGCGTGCCTTTGCAAAAATATCTACATGTTTAATTCTTAAACAACTGTTTTATGTAATGTTTTAACTTTAAGACGCTGAAATTTCATTGTCTTCCAATAGATTCATAACGGTGAAAAAAAAAATTTATTTACCAGGGTACTTTGACGCCTTGTGAAAAGTAACGAATTTTCAAAAAAATGTTTTCACCATGTGCTAAATAAAATAAAAGACCGATATTAAGAAAATGAAAAGTCGAAATAATATTCTAACCGTTACTAAAAACTTTTTTGGGGGATTTTTATTCTGCGACGAGAAAGGGGTTGAAACATATAGAATTCACTTGTTCATGATCCTTGTCTGTTGGTCTCTGCCTGTAGCTAAATTTCCTTGTGACTAACTTTATTGAAATAAGTATATATTTGTCTAATCCTACTAACAACTCATATGACAGTTTACTAATGTCTATTAAAATAAAAGATCTGTAAGATTAAATCGGTCTGAACATGGCCTAATATCCATAAATAGCAATCCATAAAAGTTTAACCCTTTCGCCGCCATAAGTTATTTCAATGTTACATTTCACCGCCATATTTATTTTGGAATTTTGAAGTAAAAAGTGCGTACTTAAAAAAAATTATTTCTCAAAAACAAAGAAAGCCACAGATACAACATTTTCAGTAAACGATCGTTATTAACGGCTAAGTCCTTCTGTGGTAAAAAAATAGCAATTTTTAGAATGAAAAGATATTTAAATCGGAAGTGGCGTTCTTCCTACATGTCGACTACAGTCGCCTATGGCGCCGAAAGGGTTAAGATAATATTATGGAGCCATCTTTAAAAATTATAATATTGTCAATAAACAAGATTATTTCCCCCAGTCACACTTAACGGTGGTATTGAACTTCCCTACAACCCGTGTATAACAGTACTGGTTGTGTTTTTCAACGCTAGTACAGTGATGTAAGAAAATGTGCTCTACAAATAACCCAAGAAAACCCGCGGTTAGTGCGCCACTAACTGAAGCAACTGTTGTGAACGCACGACAAAACTCCTTGAGGGCACGAGGTTTGTCCTCTCCGACAACAGTAAAGGTACTGGTGTAAAGTAAACCCGCTAAGAGCCCAACACTAAACAGAACTCCCCCCACCATCCAAGCAGATTGAGGTGAACGATACCAAGAACAAACAGACAAGAAAATGAAAATGGCAACGAGACACATGCTTAAAATCCACGTAGGTCGGATGAGAAGCGTAGAAGCGTTTCGAAAAAGACCGAGAATTAGACGATACGATCGGCTGATAAAGTTTCCGAGGACAAAAGCGAACATGTAGAACTGGTAGAGATCACGAGGATGAAATAAACGATTTGGAAATGCCATCGTTGTCACCACTGATTGCAAGGTTAGAAATTGGCTTAATACACCTATGTAAAAGGGTAAGACGTATCGAAGTGTCTGTTTTATAGCTGTGAGCTTCTCACTGCACAGGAGTGTGTGATGTGCTTCTTCAGACATAGATAATAGTGGGCTGGTTTCACCTGCTGGTGGTTTTTGCAGCTTTTTCCGTAGAAAGAACGTGTAGAAAATAAGCAGTAATACTGGTGCAGAAACTTCGGTGAGGAGTGTGGTTTCAGAAGAAACACAGGCCCAGCTTGTTAATACTGTAAATAAGTAAATAAAGGAATAAATAAATAAATAAATAAATGAATGAATGAATGAATGAATGAATGAATGAATGAATGAATGAATGAATGAATAAATAAACAAATAAATGAATAAATATATGAATAAATAAATGAAAAAATGAATGAATAAATGAGTAAATGAATAAATGAACGAATAAATAAATAGATAAATAAATAAATGAATAAATAAATAAACAAATTAATTAATTAACAAATAAATGAATGAATATTAAACTAGATAAATAAATAAATGAATGAATAAATTAATTTAATAGATGGATAAATAAATAAATAAATAGATAAATAAAAAATAAATGAATAAATAAATAAGTAAATGAATGGATGAATGAATGAAGGAAGAAATGAAAGAAGAAAGAATGAAATTAGACACAGCACAAAAAAACTAAGCCATCAGATAATATATAACTGCAACGGTTCTTGCTCCACCGTTTCTCCACCTATCCCCCCTCCCACCAAAAGGCACACACATATATATATATATTTGGTCTTATTATAATTTTAGACTTGAATATAGAGTTTCTCCCGCTATGATTGGTCGAGCGGCAAGTGATCATGAGACATGTTCATTCAGTGCTTGAGCAGTGATCATGAGAATTGTGAAGGTTTAACACAGCGGAAGTATTACTAAGACAAGACATGTTCATTCAGTGCTTGAGCAGTGATCATGAGAATTGTGAAGGTTTAACACAGCGGAAGTATTACTAAAACTATTTCTTCAATCCTAAATTTTTTCTTCAGTTTCTTTGATAGTTAAGTCTAAAATCATACTAAGACAATTATTCACCTCAGGCTCAGTGAATATGGTGAATATTGTAGCGAATGCCCATACCTGCATAGTAAAATGTGCCAAAACACATCCCACATCCAGTACCGGCAGTGTAAGCTTTCACTGTTGATTCTTTGTAAAAAGCTGTTAGGGGAATAAATGTAACCGCTGACATGCCACATGACAAGGACGTGAAGCAAACTCCCAGCAGCTTTACCTCTAATATGCCACACAATGAAATCAACAGCAAACCACTCGTAGCAAATATTGCAATAAACAGGACACGTAGTGAGTACGACACTTTGTTAATGAAATATGGGAAAATCAGCGTCGTCAGAAACCAAGGTCCCATCCCACACGTGAACACTACTGTTGTTGGATATGTGGAATCAGCCAGTACATCTTCAGCAATAACAAACTTTACAGAGACAAGAATGTAGGTACAAAATCCAAAGAAGAAAAAAGTGAGATTGTTTCTGAAGCCAGAGCTTTCTTCTGGCAAATTGGGCGTCATTGTATAAAGACTGCTGTATTCTACCTGTAGATATGAATAAACAGCATTTAATAATAAATAACATTTAGTGCTTGAAATTCTAAATTACAATCGCATTCAGTGGGTTTTATAAAATTAATATTATGCTAAATGAAGAGTGGGCTATAATGTCGATGCATAAAACACTAGCTAAATCAAGCCTTATTACCTACAAATTGAGTGATAGATGGACAATAGTGTGGTTTTAGGAACCCTCCCCACCCACCCCAAATAAAAAATAAAACCCCGAAATCTACTAGTGCATTTATCGGCAGATTTTAAAAAGGAAAGTCGACTTAGCACCATCACGTGTTTGCAGCCATGACAGGAGGCTGGAACAATGGAGTCTTCCCCTTGTGAAACTGAATTCTTTCTCATGTAAATCAGATTAGACCAGATTCAATTGTTCCTGCCTCATGTCATGGCAGCCATCACGCGATCGTGCAAAGCCTCTATTTCAGTATTTAGTCGAAACATACGATGAAAAACTGGAATATTGCTTTTCCTCTGCCTTATTGTTTGGATATTTGAATAGTTAAATTATCGATTCCGGAAAAAGTAGCCTCAGAATGCAATATCTTCTTGGCCACATCGTTCTCCTTTACATAAATAATGTCATCCTTAATGCATGACATGACATCCCCCCAAAAATAAAATTAAAAAAATTAAAAAACATAGGAAAGACAACATAATTCTGATGCTCTGAAAAGGTCATACATTGTGTGGTTTATTTTGAATAACATAAACCATTTAGATACTTAATCCTTTTATTTGCACGGAAATTATTTTGTACAGCAAACTAAACAATGATACCGAGGGAGATCATATAACATGCTTATCAGTAGGTAATATCACAGGGAACCCGGCTCCAGTACGTAGGCTTCAAATATGTATGACATTATTAATTTATTGACGGGTTCCCTGTGTCTTTAGCTCAATGAACAAGAGCGTACAAATGTCGCGGGTTTCCTGTGGTGTAAAATGAAACCTCAACGGCCGTGATCATTCTGTAACCGGATAGACCTCAACGACCATGATCATTCTGTAATCGGATAGCGGATTAACGCAATAGTGTAACGCACTCGTTTGGTAACAGTCTCTACTTGACTGATGAGTTGGGTAAAACTAGTCTTGTCAGAGACATATGTCGGTCGGTATAAAGCTCAAGGTAAACTATAGTTTCTTTAATGCACAATATTTGTATTCAGAGTCACACATGTCTGGGGAAAACACCCCCCCCCCCCCCCCCCCAAAGATAACCAAATAAACAAACAAGCAAAGTGTCTTTAATCTGTGGCTTTACGGTCAAAACGGCTCAACCGGGCGGCTCAAGCGTACCCCCTAGGCTCCATTAATGATTTCATTATTATTCACTCTGAGTTTTCATGAAAAATCGGAAGACTCCAAACTTCACATTCATTTCACAACTCAATTTCTAAGGCATGGCATTTCTGGGGAGTTTTTTTTACCTTGGCATGGCAATTGTTGAAGAATCCAATCAAAACTCAAGTAGATAATTTGTTTTCCAGTTTTGAGTCAGAGTGATTGATGAACTCAATATTCGAATAATAAGTTCATTAATGATTCTAGGGGGCACGCTTGAGCCGTTTTGACTGTAAACATGTTTTGGCGTACAAAACTGCAATTCTGCAAGCGTCATCGCACGCGGAAATTATATTGACAGGAGAGATGACCTTTCATCGTTAACTCTGGATGACAAAACAAAATTTTACTTACCTAAAATTTACGAGCATTGGAATAGAAAACATGTGCTGAAACCTCTGTACCTATATAAGCTGAGAAGGGAAAAAATTTTTTTTTGAATTAATTAATTTGATGCAAAGAACGGATGTCGAGGTAAAAGAAAGTGTGAGTTACATGTTACTTCAAGGACATGAAAGTCTCCCATTACGTATTTTGCAATCTCAATTGGGTGACCCCCATAGGGCCTACGATACACGATATATTTTATATTAAAGTCTAGAAACCTCCTCGCCGATTATCCCCGAAAATGTTACCAGAGAGATGTTACCTTACAGGTTCCTTCAAGAACGTGAAAGCTTCCAATCCCGTGTTTTGCAATAACTATCAGGTGACTTGTTCTTACACAATACATTTCCTATTTAGTAAGTCTATCACTATGACGTCACAGCTTGTTTACTTGGACAAGAAAAATAAAAATTTAGGCTAAATCGTCTTTCGCTCAAGTTATTTTGTGTAATATTTAGATGCTCTCACTTTCCACTATGTCATAAACCAAATTTTGTTATGATTTCGTCTGTTTTGCTGCTATTTTGCCCCCTCTGGCGACCATGACCATTGATGTGACGTCATAGTGAAATAGGGTAATCCGATCCAGCGGAAAAAAATAAAAACGAGACTTTGTCAGCAGGAAACAGTTTAGGATAAATACTTTTTCAAATATTGGAACTCTAGACCGTCAAAGTTAACAGACAATGGCATTGTTTCACAAACTTTTCAAATTTCGCCCTCTCAGTCTGGTTCCTGCAGTGTGTTCTAAATCTGTTCTTGGATGTGAATACAAGCAAACAACATTGCTAGCAACTCGTTGCCTGTCGTCTGTTCCACCAAACGACAAACAACAATCATGTCGGAGTTTTGCTGACGTTCTTGCCTTGATAGAAAAAGAACGTGCTCGTATGAGTGAAACCAACCCGTTATTTCCGCTCTTACGTGACGAATCTATTCCACCTAAACAACGGCTTGCTTTTGTACCGTATATGCTTTACTTCTCGATTGGTTGTCCTGACATTCTAACTTACTGGATGAGGATTGATAAACCAGAAAGTGAGCTTAGCGACGTCGAAAAACGCGTCAATACGTTTGTAAATGAAGACAACTTCCATTACAATTTCTACCTAAGAGATTTGGAGACTTTAGGCTGGTCGTTGGATAAGTTCGGCTCCACTGCTGGATTATTGCGTCATGTATGGGCCTCAGAGAGCTCAAGTGTACGCTTATTGATGTATGAGGTAGTTAGCAGTCTTCGCCGTTCAAAAGATCCTCTAGTCGCCCTCACTGTTGTAGAACTGCTGGAAGCCGGATTGTACGATCTGTTCACAATAATCTACAAGCACATTGCCAAAGCATCAAATGGTAAGAGATACTTTCTATTTCGTAATAATGTTTTCTTATCTTGGTAAATGTTCTATCTAAAACGAATCTCCAAAAGATATGATCTCAGTCAGGCTTTTGAAATAATCAATACAGTAAAGTCTTAACTCATACCTTTTACATCGATCTGTCAGACCTTCTGTTCGACTCAGTCAGCTATGAGAAGCCTGTCAGAAACGTTTCAACGGTTGCCTCGTCAAAGATTGACCTTTAAACTATATTACTACGCATTTCACAACACTAAGTTGTAAAAAATGTTGTCATATAAAAACTAAAAACAATTTTTAGTAAATTAATAAATTAACAATTAGTAATAAATAATCACTGACGATAGGCTCGGGTTACAGAATCAATACTAAGAAATACAAGACAGCTCGAATGTGTGTTAATCAGGTCTTGCGTGACATTGTAAATTTCATCAAATATATAACCAAAATATGATATTTTAAAACGGAGCACAGGTAGCCCAAGCTATGTCTCTGTCTCTGAATAGCTATAGATATATAGAGAGAGAATGTATGGCAGATCGTAAAATTTCTTTAAAATAAAATAAAATTCATCATTTATTGTTTTCTTCACTGTATATCAATGTTTTATTGCATGCATGTCATTTCCTGACGATTTGGTTGTATTTTAAGGCGATTTTAGGAGAGGTTAGAATTTCCTGAAATTGCCTTAAAAGTAATTTATTTTATTTATTTTTTTAAAAAGTGTTGACCTGATTAACCCTCAGATTCGTTTAAAATATCATGATTTCACTGTCAGCCGAGTCTGACTTTGCAAAACTGGGTGAGTGAGTGAGTGAGTGAGTGAGTGAGTGAGTGAGTGAGTGAGTGAGTGAGTGAGTGAGTGAGTGAGTGAGTGAGTGAGTGAGTGAGTGAGTGAGTGAGTGAGTGAGTGAGTGAGTGAGTGAGTGAGTGAGTGAGTGAGTGAGTGAGTGAGTGAGTGAGTGAGTGAGTGAGTGAGTGAGTGAGTGAGTGAGTGAGTGAGTGAGTGAGTGAGTGAGTGAGTGAATATATAAAGAAAGAAATAAAAAAATCTACCTTATACCTCAAGATATTTAGTGTAATACTTAGCTGCTCTCACTTTCCACTGTATCATTTGTTTTGCTGCTATTTTGCCCGCTCTGGTGATCATGATCTTTAGCGTTAAAACAATAGATTGTTTTGATGTGACGTCTTAGGGAAATAGGGTAATTCGATTCGGTTACCGATCCCACGGAAAAAAAGAAAACGAGACTCTGTCAGCAGGGAACAGTTTAGGATAAACACCTTTTCAAATATTGGAACTCAAAATTCTAGACCGTCAAAGTTAACAGACAATGGCATTGTTTCAAAAACTTTTCAAATTTCGCTCTCTCAGTCTCGTTCGTGCAGTGTGTTCTAAATCTGTTCTTGGATCTGAATACAAGCAAACAACATTGCTAGCAACTCGTTGCCTGTCGTCTGTTCCACCAAACGACAAACAACAATCATGCCGGAGTTTTGCTGACGTTCTTGCCTTGATAGAAAAAGAACGTGCTCGTATGAGTGAAACCAACCCGTTATTTCCGCTCTTACGTGACGAATCTATTCCACCTAAACAACGGCTTGCTTTTGCTCCGTATATGCTATACTTCTCGATTGGCTGTCCAGACATTCTAACTTACTGGATGAGGATTGATAAACCAGAAAGTGAGCTAAGCGACGTCGAAAAACGCGTCAATACGTTTGTAAATGAAGACAACTTCCATTACAATTTCTACCTAAGAGATTTGGAGACTTTAGGCTGGTCTTTGGATAACTTCGGCTCTACTGCTGGATTATTGCGTCATGTATGGGCCTCAGAGAGCTCAAGTGTACGCTTATTGATGTATGAGGTAGTTAGTAGTCTTCGCCGTTCAAAAGACCCTCTAGTCGCCCTCACTGTTGTAGAACTGCTGGAAGCCGGATTGTACGATTTGTTCACAATAATCTACAAGCACATTGCTAAAGCATCAAATGGTAAGAGATACTTACTCTACTCTATTTCGTAATAACATTTTCTTATCTTGATAAATGTTCTATATCTAAAACGAATCTCCAATAGATATGATCTCAGTCAGGCTTTTGAAATAATCAATACAGTAAAGTCTTAACTCATACCTTTTACATCGATCTGTCAGCCGACCTTCTGTTCGACTCAGTCAGCTATGAGAAGCCTGTCAGAAACGTCTCAACGGTTGCCTTTTCAAAGATTGACCTTTAAACTATATTACTACGCATTTCACAACACTAAATTGTAAAAAATGTTGTCGTATAAAAACTAAAAACAATTTTTAGTAAATTAATAAATTAACAATTAGGAATAAATAATCACTGACGACAGACTCGGGTTACAGAATCAATACTAAGAAATACAAGGCAGCTCGAATGTGTGTTAATCAGGTCTTGCGTGACATTGTAAATTTCATCAAATATAAACCAAAATATGATATTTTAAAACGGAGCACAGGTAGCCCAAGCTTTGGTTCTGAATAGCTATAGAGAGAGAGAGAGAGAGAATGTATGGCAGATCGTAAAATTTCATCATTTATTGTTTTCTTCACTGTATATCAATGTTTTATTGCATGCTTGTCGTTTCCTGACGATTTGGTTGTATTTTAAGGCGATTTTAGGAGAGGTTAAAATTTCATAAAATTGTCTTAAAAGTGATTTATTTTATTTATCTTTTTAAAAAGTGTTGACCTGATTAACCCTCAGATTCGTTTAAAATATCATGGTTTCACTGTCAGCCGAGTCTGACTTTGCAAAACTGGCTAACAAAAAATAAATAAAATAAATAAATAAATTAATAAATAAGTATATAAGTAAGTAAATAAATAAATAAATAAATAAATAAATAAATAAATAAATAAATAAATAAATAAATAAATAAATAAATAAATAAATAAATAAATAAATAAATATATAAAGAAAGAAAGAAAGAAAAAAATCTACCTTATATCTCAAGATATTTAGTGTTATACTTAGCTGTTCTCACTTTCCACTGTATCATTTGTTTTGCTGCTGTTTTGCCCGCTCTGGTGATCATGATCCTTAGCGTTAAAACAATAGATTGTTTTGATGTGACGTCTTAGTGAAATAGGGTAATTCGATTCGGTTACCGATCCCGCGGAAAAAAAGAAAACGAGACTTTGTCAGCAGGGAACAGTTTAGGATAAATGCTTTTTCAAATATTGGAACTCAAAATTCTAGACCGTCAAAGTTAACAGACAATGGCGTTGTTTCAAAAGCTTTTTAAATTTCGCTCTCTCAGTCTCGTCCCTGCAGTCTGTTCTAAATCTGTTCTTGGATCTGAATACAGGCAAACAACATTGCTAGCAACTCGTTGCCTGTCGTCTGTTCCACCAAACGACAAACAACAATCATGTCGGAGTTTTGCTGACGTTCTCGCCTTGATAGAAAAAGAACGTGCTCGTATGAGTGAAACCAACCCGTTGTTCCCGCTCTTACGTGACGAATCTATTCCGACCAAACAGCGCCTTGCTTTTGCACCGTACATGCTATACTTCTCGATTGGCTGTCCAGACGTTCTAACTTACTGGATGAGGATTGATAAACCAGAAAGTGAGCTTAGCGACGTCGAAAAACGTGTCAATACGTTCGTAAATGAAGACAACTTCCATTACAATTTCTACCTAAGAGATTTGGAGACTTTAGGCTGGTCGTTGGATAAGTTCGGCTCCACTGCTGGATTATTGCGTCATGTATGGGCCTCAGAGAGCTCAAGTGTACGCTTATTGATGTATGAGGTAGTTAGTAGTCTTCGCCGTTCAAAAGACCCTCTAGTCGCCCTCACTGTCATAAAACTGCTAGAAGGCGGATTGTACGATCTGTTCACAATAATCTACAAGCACATTGCCAAAGCATCAAATGGTAAGAGATACTTTCTATTTCGTAATAATGTTTTCTTATCTTGGTAAATGTTCTATCTAAAACGAATCTCCAATAGATATGATCTCAGTCAGGCTTTTGAAATAATCAAGAATACAGTCTTAACTCATACCTTTTACATCGATCTGTCAGACCTTCTGTTCGACTCAGTCAGCTATGAGAGTCAAAGATTGACCTTTAAACTATATTACTACGCATTTCACAACACTAAATTGTAAAAAATGTTGTCGTATAAAATCTAAAAACAATTTTTAGTAAATTAATAAATTAACAATTAGAAATAAATAATCACTGACGACAGACTCGGGTTACAGAATCAATACTAAGCAGCTCAAATGTGTGTTAATCAGGTCTTGCGTGACATTGTAAATTTCATCAAATATAAACCAAAATATGATATTTTAAAACGGAGCACAGGTAGCCCAAGCTATGTCTCTGAAGGTCGCCAAAGCTGGGTATGATGATCCTTAAAAAAGAATACAATAAACTTCCGTAAATCATACAAATAAATGCTCAGCCTAAGTAAAGAATGCACAACTAAAACAATACAATTACTTACAAGTACAATTCCACGGACCTTCTTTGGAAGGCATAAATATCCAAAAACAACTTTATTACAAAATCGAGGTTTCGCCTGAGCAACAGAGAATTCGATAATGGAGTATTGCCGCATAAAATACCCATGAAAATTAAAATATACGTTTAAACACTTGCGCCATTGTTAAAGCAGGTTTAACCACGAGTTAGGGGTTACTGGCAACTGATGTCGCCTGTGATCGTTAGGTATGCAGGTGCGTTGATGCTCATGCCAATTTCACTCCTAGGCCTGTTCAACTGCCTATGATGTTTTCTTTTTTTCATACCAGATTGATATTTTAATTGTGGGTAAGGTTTTGTTAATTTTCACAGTTTGGAAATTTTCGCCAGCAAATTAAGAATTGGCTGCCTTGCATACATGTATTTTCATTACTCCAGACATAAAATGCAGCAGATGCCTTTCTGTGTGTAGCTTTTGACCCCTTTCACGTGACGTCTAAGCAGCTCAATTTGGAGGACAAAACAAAATAATTTCAATCTCCTGCAAATTGAACTGCATTCCGACCTGCTGTAAAGGGTCTGATTAACCTTATATTAATATGTCAATAAACAGGAATGCCTGAGCTTCACTACTTTGGGGATGCCCACGTAAACCTGGAACAAGACCATACAGTGACATCATGGTTTAGCGGTGAAGATGCGCCCTCTCTCTCCATATCTGATAATTCGTTGTCACCCAAGACAGCGGAAATTCTTCCGGATATAGTTAAAGATGTGATGAACAGGTTTGGAATTTTTGTCATAAGAGTTACATCATCAAATGCTGCCAGTTGATCTAAAATAGTGATGTAGAAATGACGTCACTGCACAACTGAGGTGTCCTGATGTTTTGCGAAATTTGACTTATAAAAGTTTATATCTGAGATAAATCTAGATTTTGATATTTTGTACACATTTTAATACTATAATATTCCTTATCGAGTGGGAAAATAAAGAAATAACCGTTTCCCGAGTCGCTGGCCTACTAAGTGATGACACATCAGTTTTGCAAATTTTCTCAATTCAGATTGGCTAATATTTTTCTCAGATCATCTGGTGAAGTTATTAAAATGAAAAGAATTACAAGAATTTGAGTGATCATTTTACAGTCAAAACGGCTCAAGCGTACCCTCTAGAATCTATTAATGAACTTTAGTGTCATAGTCATTTGACAGTTGTATGAATAATCCTAATCACGACAGTTGTATGGTGAAAGTTAACCGTTCGGTCCTCTCATTTGCTAGCGATGTTTGAAAAATTGGCACGTGTTACAAAAGAAGAAACCTCATCAATTATATTACTTAGCTCTATATTCTAATTCCTCTTTACTCTGTTTCTTTTAGGTTCGATGCTATGTACTGGACCTTCTACGAGATCGTAAAGAAAGGACCTAACATCTACCCTGGGAAATACGATGTTAAAGGAACCCCACCTATTGACAAGATCACACAAAATCACAAGGAAATAAGAGCCAAAGATACAGAATAAGTCGAATAAGTGTCGAAAGAATTTTTACAAAGAATTAATAAGCAAACTTTACAAAAAATTAATAAGCAGTAGCCGAATTATTGAAAAACGATAAACACAAAGAACCTATTGCAACAGTATAAGAAGGCTTAAAAAACACACACAAACCTACACTTGCCCCAAGTCGACCTCCTTTTTTATTCGATTGGTGGAGATAAAGAAACGGGGGAGTCTTAGTGACTACACACATGCCTTTAACTTGTTGATCAGTTTTAATGTTATTCAAAAAAAAAACTTTTAAATAATCCAGACATTAAACGTAAAGCTTTCTTTTCAAATTTGACATTTAGGACGATTTAGAAAAACTCCATTCATCGTTTGATATAACAACACCAATAGCACTTCAGCGGAAATGTCTGTTTGATATCATGTTTTTCCTCGCCAGAAGAGGTAGAGAAAACCGGCTGAGAGAACAAACAAAGACCTCGTTTGCTATTGCTATAGACTCGCAAAATAGACGATATACGATCTTAGTCCATATAGTAAGGCTAGGGTAACGAGAAATTCCCTTGCAAGCAATGACTATAAGCCTAATTTAACTAGAACTTCAACTTTCATGGACTCTTACTTTAATAGGATTATACTTATCTGGAACTCACTTCCTCTTGAAATTAAGAAAAACACTACTCTATCATCATTTAAAACGAAAGTTTGCTTACATTACAAGTCACTCCTCTATTCAGCTTTTGATCCTGACCGAATAAGAACTTTTAAAACCATTTGTTCTAAATGCAGATCTGTTATTCCGGCAACAGTTTGTTGTCGATAGATTATTATTATCATTATTTTCCTTTATTATCCATGTCATGTAAGTTGTTAGTTGTATCTGTTGTAAATCGTATTAATTTGTATATGTTTATGTAAGTATGGGGCATGTCCACATGGACTACGAGTCTATCCATGCTCTGTTGAAGCTATCAAATAAAAAATCAATCAATCAATAAAACCATAAAAGGAAGTGAAATTCTTTTTTAGCTGTTTGGAGATATTATCAGGATTTGCTAAGCAATCTCCCCAATATGGCCGCGGTCACACTGGAGCTTAAACGCTGGTTAAAGAAATAAAACATGTTTGTTTAACCTGTTCTATACATAAATCCATGTGTGACCGACCTTTTCCTCAGTTATGAGCTTTCATGTAATCTGAGGCGAAAGCAAACAAAACTACAAAAGTACCGAAGCTTGACTTTAGACTACTTATTCGGTGGTTAGAAACGAGCTAAGTAAATATTTTAATGAAACAATAACATGTTGACCAATGAACGAAGAGTAGTTCATCCGATCCGCTACTCACTTTCCCGCGTTTTTACTTGAGAAGCTGCAGAAGTTATCATGGCGGCTAACAACAACAACTACAATAATTTTGAATTTCGATTCCCCCACCAGTCTCAGGGTCAGTTTCAGAGTGTTGCTGGAGGAATGGAAAGAGAGGATCGATCGAGTGGAAAGTACCCAAAATAACGAGGCATGGAAAGAAATTGTGAAGGAGGTAAACAAAGGTGGCTCAAAGAAAACCCTCAAGCAATGCAAGGACAAGGTGAAGAACTTGAAACAGGCCTACAAAGAGGCAAAAACAAAGAACAAAAAAACCGGAGAGTCTCCTCAAAGAAGCCCCTTTTACGACGAGCTAGACGAGGTGCTTGGCACCAGAGCAGTAATCACAATGCCAGGAGTGAAGCAAGTTGGCACGGCAGAGTACGATCCATCTACTCCTGGATCCTCCACCTCTGACGTTGATCTAGAGGAAAGTGATGTAGAAGAGGTGCAAAGTGAAAATAAAGGAAAAGGGAAGAGGAAAGCGGAAGACGATGGAAAGCAAAGGCAGAAGAAAAAACGCGCCAAAAAGGATTCATCCACAAACTTTGTCGATCTCACGGAAAGATTTCTAGAAGCCCAAAACCAGCAAATGGAAATGCTCAACAGAAGCCAGGAGCGCACAGAGAATTTGCTTATTAAGATGGAAATGGATCAGCGCAAAGCTGATGAGGAGAATCGAGCAAGGGACAGGGAATTTTTGTTGGAAATGGCCAAGCTGCTTGCTAAGAAATAGGTGATTTTTTTTAATTATTAACATTGTACAATATACCTGGTTCAGTTGAGAACGCTTTTTTCTAGCTTATTTTTTCCAAGCTGCTTTGTATTAATAAGGACTACTAAATGCACGAAGATAAATGCATATAAGGTAACGCTGACGTTTGTAACATTAATTTCTAGTGAAATATATACAAGTAGAAGTAGATATGAGCTGTCACTATTTGAAAAAGCTTATTAATAAAGGCAATTGTTGTTTTGTTCCTGAATGTGGTATTGACTAATGAATAGCTGTACGTATGACTCGGCTATTAGCTGCAGCAATGTTCAGGTGCGGTCTAGCTCTGGCATATTGGCGCTCCAACATAATTGCACGGCGAAGTAACTCTTGATCGTCCAAATGATCTCCTGATAATTGGCAAAAATTATGCAATATGCAGCAAGTAAGAATTACGTCTGAAATATTGTAAAACTTTACATCGAGCCTCTTAAGCAAAATACGCCAACGAGCTTTCAGTGAGCCAAAAGCTCTCTCAACGACAGAACGGGATGAGGAGAGCTTTGCGTTAAATCTACGTTCAACAGGTGTAATGTTTGCTGTTACACGGTAAGGCTTCATCAACCAAGGCAAAAGTGGATAGGCGCCGTCTGCTATGAGGAATGGTCTGATGGCACAGTTATTCTTTAGAATTACAGGCTCTTTCAGGATATCATTGTTCTCCGCCCGTCGAAAGATATCAGAACAACGAAGAACACGAGCATCATGCATGCTACCTGGATATCCCATGGCTGTGTCCAAAAACATCATATCTTCACCAACAACAGCTTGCAAAATAACACTGTAGTTGTGTTCTCTGTCAAAATAATCTACAGGATTTTGACCAACTGGAGCTGTAATAGTAATATGAGTTCCATCGAGTGCACCTACAACCTGTGGTAATTGGCATGTTGTATACTGCTGAAAGCCAGCTATGGCTTTTGATGTTTCCCTCATCGTGGATGGAAACTTGATAAATCTGTTTGCTAATCTATTCAAGGCTCGGCAAAACTCGTTCGTAATTTTAACGCAGGTGGATTTTCCAACATCAAAGTGTGCAGCAATTTCCCGGTAACTACTACCACCTCAAAGTCGCCATAGAGAAATAGCTACACGCTTGCTTACCGGTACAGCTTGTCTGAATCGTGTATTTTCTCGCTCTAGCTCTGGACCGACTAGAGCAACAAGCTGTTGAAAAGTGTCTTTTCTCATACGGAAATGTTCTTTCCAGTACATGGTTTGGGAGGCGCTGTTAAGCTGTATTTCGAACCAGCCAATCTGTGGCCGAGGTAAAGTCCAAAATCGCCTCTCATGGCGTCTTGTTAATTGTTGATAACACAGCTGCAGATATAGGAATGCTGCTGTGTTCTGCAATAAGCGCAGTCTACGGTGAGCAAACTGTTGCTGGATTGCTTGAAATATTCGCCTTCGTGTTTGACGTCTACGCAAACTTTGGTTTGAAGTTACAATCATGCGCCAGATAAACAGCAAAAGATAAATGTTCATTTCGGCAAAGACATGGAAGAAGTAACCTGAGACGATTTCCGTACAAAGGTTTATGTTTATTTAACCTACACTTAAGACAAGCCATATATCTTGTGTGACCGCATTGTTCTTAATATGCTCTTAAGATTATTACATCATATATCAAAAGAAAACCATCTCAAGCCTATTCAGTGGTCCTAATGTGACCCCTAGTAGCTCAGCCAATCACAGGGTTCGATTGGTGATAGACCATTAGTAGGTTTTTTCTAATAAATAATATTACTCCAAATCTCGTGGTTTTTGAAATATCAAGAAAAACCTCTAAAACTAGCTAAAACTACAATATTAGGAACTCAGTTTAAAAAATGTGGTTTCCTACAAAAAATTAAGTCTCTGAAATGCAAAGGAGAAACTCTTTAGAAGTTTCAAGATTTCATATCATAAGTTGGAGATACATTTTGTCGTGATTTAGAAGTAAGGTTGTTAAAAATTCTCAAACCAAACTAAGCAGCTTATGCATGGATACACATAAACGCACGCAAAATATCCTATTCAAAATGTTTTTACGATTTACTCAAAAACTGTCAGATAAGATTTTTCTTGTTTTTAGATATTTTGTTTCCAATATGCAATAGTTTAACAGAATAAGTTTGGTTTTTCCAGATATCGTTGTAATCGCTCAGAATTTAGGCTTAGCTGAATTATGAACTTCAATCTAAGTAGAATACGGTGAATTTCATAACTAGCTTTCGGTAATGTTGGTAACAGGAGGGAAACATCTTGATTAATGAAATGATTTCCATGAAGTTTGTTACTCTGACGTAAGTCCGGCATTGATTGGCATAGCATGGAGTCTTTTGTACCTCGAACAGGCACTACCTAGATTATATCATCGTCTTTGTTCATCACATATCCAGCTGCCTATTGGTAGCTTTTATTAATTATAATTCTTGGTTTGTTTTACCATCTATTTTCCCCCCTCGTTTTTCGTTTCCGTTTGAAAACGAAAAGCTGTATCCTCGAACTATTTATAATTCATGATTCTTAATGCTGTGGTGATTTTTACAATAGCCCACTTTCGATATTCTGGTTGAGTGGTCACGCACAAAGCAATTCATGACGAGTTCCGGGAAAACAATGTAGGAATCCTAATATATTCTTTTGTTTCATCGGAGCCTCGCCTTGAATAGCTATGTGCGTGATCACTCAACCAGAATATCGAAAGTGGGCTAATCCGTATTACAATTATTTCTAGAAGCTGTAGTCCAAATTTGTAAATGAATTGAGGCGCTAAATAAATTATCGAGCACAGTTCGTATCACGTCGTTGCTACACGAACGAACGGGAATATCCAACGATCAGAGGTAAAAGTATTTGAACTAAATTGAAACCTTTTTCATCCTAGTTGTAAATCGCATAAAAAACTGATGTGGTAGGGAAGGGGATATATTCTAAAAGCATTTATGTATGAAGCAAGACCAACCTTAATTGACTTAATGGGTCGAAATTGAATTAAGGAGCTGCCTACTATAGAAAAACAAAGAGTACATTAAAAAGAAACTTTTGACAAAGTTTGAAAAAAATTACATGGGTCCAACTCAAAGAAAAAGCGTTAAGTGTACATTTTTGGCACTCGTTTTAGACAAAAATTGTCAAGGATAGGACCAAGCTTGATCGCCTTAATGGATCGAAATTGAATTAACGATTTTGGAAACAGGAAAAGTTCTAAAATTATAGATATGTTATCAAACAATAGGGTCTTACTGTAATGATATTCATCAGAACTAAGTGCTTGATAAAACACTTTACAACACTTTATACAATTACCAAGCAACAAAAACATCTAATACTTTTAAGTGCAAATTGTTGGGGTACTACGTTTGGCATAACTTGATTGTGTCAGTGTCGTTAACGTTTGCAATCTGTAGGGTTATCAGGACTGAACTAAACCCGCTAAACCGAATTTTCAAGCATCAAGTATCCCTCAAGATCATAAAAAAGGTTAGTGAATCAATAGAAGAACTTTTCTACTTGGTTCGTTTCGACCCGGCCATAACGGTTAGTTTGTTGGTGAATGATTAAAAAAAATACCGCTCACTGTTCAACACTGATTTATCTCGTAGAACGAGTCAACAATTATGACTGAAATGCTTTGGCAGCTACTACCTGCAATCGTTTTACTATGGCAACTCACCTTGGCAACTCGCCTTCCAGAATTTGACAACAACTTCTCCATACATGGCCAGGTTCTGGTCGGTCACATTACGGAAAGTGTACAAGTTTCTAGTGTTTTTGTGTGTTACTTGAAATGCCTTGATCGTGGAGATTGCTACAGCTTTAACCTGTTTGTTAATGCGCATCTGTGTGAACTGAACAATGCGACCCATTTGACAAACCCTGAACACTTGGTACCATTACATCATGGCATCTACGTGGGTCTGGTCCAACCCATTCCAAGCTGTGACCACGTTGAATGCCGGGAAAATCTGACCTGTGCGCCGATGGATGACACGTATGGATGCAGTGAGTATCGTTAGAATCTGTTATAGATAAAAGTTATGCTCGGAAGACATAATGGGAATACTTTTACCTTGCCTCGTTTTCTTTGTTTTTTTTTTTGTCTATGAAGACCAACATTTCTATTCTTTATCATCCCATTAGTCAAAACATGTGATGCACCAATAGGAGTGGAAAACGGTTCTATCCCTAACTCCCAGATCACTGCTTCATCGTACTATGGTAATTACACTGGCTTTGCTCCTTGGCGTGCGCGTTTGAACAATCAACCAGCATTACCATATAGTAGCGTAGTGGATTCAGGTGCCTGGGCCGCTCACAGTTTATCTTCAGGAACAGAGTATTTACAGGTAAGTTCGGTTTATTGCACAGTTTAGTATTATATTTATGCTTGATCAACGTAAGGTGTTTGGTTTCATTTGACATCAATTCCTGTTTGTTGCGGAATGTGTATCAGCATTTGGCGCAGATAATCATATTCAAAGACTTAGGGCTTTTAAAACCTGATTGAAACTTAGCAATCGCTACACAATAAGACCAGTTACCGTAGAGCAGAGCATAATTTTGATTGGGAGCTAATCTGGGGGGTTCGGGGCTCCCTCACCCCCTGAACTAAAGATTTAGAAATTGAGACTCTTGGAAATGCAATTTCCAGTGCCGCTGTTTTGAGGGACAATTGCAACATATTCATTCTATAAAGTGCCTGAAGACTCTAACCTTAAACAAGGTCTTAACGTTACAGACCAAGACTATCTAATAAGCGCAGGCTCGTCGTTATACAACAATTTCTACTTGCTTTTTATTTAGATAGATGCTGGTCGTAGCTTTTATCTTACTAAGATAGCTACACAAGGCAGACCATATGCCTATCCGTGTTGGTCGAAGTCTTACACCTTGGCTTACGGTGATGATGGCCAGCAATGGACCGACTATGCAGTTGAAGGGCAAAAAAAGGTAGGATAGAAACTAACATTAGTCTTGTACTGAACATCCTGACTTGCGGTAACGGGTTGCTAGGTTACAGCCCACATACATGGCGCGAACTCCAAAGAGCTATGTAAGTTATGTTATCATTTCAAGTGAACCTCTTCCCTTATTTGTATGCCGACAGATCTTCGTTGGTAACACCGACATGGAAACTATCGTAGCTCACAAACTGTCTAGACTGGTCAAGACTCGTTTTGTAAGGTTTATTGTTCTTGATTATTCTGGTCGCATTGCACTTAGAGTAGAGTTGTATACTATGCAGAAGTGCCCTGGGTCTGCCTAAGCCGCAGTAATCAACACTGAAACAATACAAGACATACAACCAAACTATATTTCATCTAGAAAATAGTTCTTATCAAATGGTTATTCACATCTACAGTGTAGTTAACTAAGACAATATCTATTCCAAAATCAAATGACATGACCACATTTTTGACAATAGAGCTTTTGAGTGTGACTTATTTCTTGGTCCAGCTGCTCACAAAAACCGCTAAAACAAAGCAAAAATGTTCTCAATGACTTTAACCTCAACCTCAACCTGAAACAATTCAAAATTTAGGCAACAAATCCTGGCTGCCTGAAGAAAAAGTAAGAAAAAACTTTAAAGAACTCGGCTTTTTTTTGGAACCGGAAGTCTTTTTTCCTTACGAGTGACGTCACACTTAAAAGCTCTACACCTAATCTCATTTGTATAGCAACACATTGCATGGTTACTGGTTTTGTGAGGTGTTCAAGGTTTTCCTTTTGAAAGAAAACAGGAGGAAATGTAGCTGTGCGCATGCGCGACCAGTCATGTGAGTTCAACCGAAGATTCGACTTCAGGTCATTGAACAGGAGATACTGAGGTTTTCAAAACGGTTTTATTGCTACCTCCAAGGCCGACAATAGTCTTAACTGCTACTAGAAGCTATACAAAGACTTAGATGTTTCAGTTTTTGAAGGAAGAAAGCAATTGGACTTTGATAGATTGTTCCAAAGCACTTTATTATCACTGGAAGCGAACATCCCTTTTTTGACAAAATGACGCTCTGGTATTTACCAGCAATGGTTTCATGTTTAATTATTGCAAGCACTGAAGGACATCTACGGAAGAAACGACAATGATAAGTACACATGTGAATGGCTGAATCTCATTTTGAGCCTTTTGGGGCATTCGTAAGAGAAGCCATCGAAAATAAGTGGCTTTTGGTTTTGATCATTGATGATTTTACTTCAATACATACAAAAAGGAGACTACACACACAGCCTACAAACACAGAGCCAACAAGCCAAAAACACACATCCTACAAGCCAGCAATCTGCATCTAAACAAAATACTAATATACAAATTCTTGAAAGAAAACATGGGGACATTACTGAATGGCTCTTTTCCCCAACCATATGCCAATCAAATATAGGTGGTAGCCAGCATGGCAGCAATGCATGTACTGTTGTTGCTGTTCTCGTGGCTTTTCAGATTTTAATAGGCGAGCTGAAGATTCCGACTCAATTATCAGAGGTTTCTAATGTAGTAAATTATTATGTTAACATTATGTACAAAGGAAATCAAATCTATCGTTCTTTTGGTATTCCTCTGAGACAGCCAAATATTGAAGTAAGACAAGTTCTTCAGAAAAACTGTCCTATTTTTAGAAGGATAAACCTATTTTCAGATATGGGATTTTTTACAGCACAGGATTTTAAGCAATACCTAAAGGTGCAGCAACATAGCTACCAAAGATTCTCAGCTATACTTATAGTGCCACCAGACAAGTCAATGCTCATATGCTTTGAAAACAATAAGATTTGCCTTTTTGAAAGTCATGCCTATGGTCAGGGGGGGGGGGGGGGGAGGAATTATAGCTACTTCCAACATTTAGATATATTAGTCATGCGGGATTGGCAGTCCCAGTTTGTCACTTCTGCAACATATTTAATCACAAATTTACTGTAATGACATATACCTACTGGCAAGAACGTTGTCATATAACAATTGAGCATTTGTAGTTTAGTGGATTAGGAATAAATTAAAAGTACAAAAGAAGATCATTGAAGCAGAACTCTTTCTTTTGTACTTTTAATTTATTCCTAATCTTGAAACTACAAATGTTCAAATGTTGTATGACAACGTTTTTGCAAGTAGGTGTATACCTAATTGCAAAAAGGTTGTATATAAAAATACGAATTACAAAAAAGCAAATTAGGGATAATTAGTAATATAAACTTCATTATTGCAGTTTACATTATATACATATTATTTTTCCAGCACTCAGCTGTAAAATATGAGAGCTCCCCTGAGCAATCTGCAATACATGGCCGCACAAGATTAACATTATTAAAAAGAAATTTTTCATTTTTATTCATATCAATTAAAGGTACCGGTAATCAATTCCTGTTTGGTATTTTAGCATTTTGCTAATTTCATTTGACAATGTTCTTGCAATAGCTGGGTTTCACTTGGCGTCATTTCCTGTCTCGTGCGGAATGTTCCTCAGCTGAATCACAAGAATTCTTTCAGGTTGACAGCACATGGTGGTCAGTGTTTGACCACCATTTGGAGCAGATAATGATATTCAAAGACTTTTATCAGCCGATTGAAACCCAGCTATTAGGTGCATATTGAATACAAAAGTTGTAGTGAATTTTAACTTCTTTTGCCGAATAAAATGGAATTTTCTTACAACAACTGTATAAATGTCAATGGAGTATTTGGGGGAAATACTTTAAGATGGTTGCATAAGCTAGGATAATTATACAAAATAATTATCAAAAAATACATTTTAGTTTCATTGAATTTAATTTAGATTTCAAGGTCTTTTTTAAGTTCTAAGTTCGAGAACAATGCGAAATAATAACCTGTGCATATGATGAACGACACAACATGTCTATGAGCTTATATTTTCAATTTCACTCACGTCAGGATGACTGTTGGAAAGATAAAAGCAGGTCTCAATTTTGCCTTACTGCGAGAGCGGCACAGTTTTCTCTTAAGAATGAACTATCCAAAACGAAAGATAAACTATCAAGGTTTCTTCATGAGTAAGTTAAGGCTGGGGGAAAACATAAACATACTATTTTCCGGCAATGGGCACTGCATATCATTGTCTAGCTCCATTTTTATAATGTGGGCAATGCAACAGAAGAAGGATAAAATAAAAAAAAAATCAAGACTGAATTCGAAATCAAAAAAGGTTCAATGATAAACTTAAAAAAATAAGACTAAGCTGAAAAACAAAATCACATGAACCAGATGAATTGGATATCGGTGAACTTATTGTCTGAAGTTGCCCGAATTTCAGCCATACAGCCATTTATCCAAAGTATGGTACGTTGATACAGCGACCAAAAATCGTGCACAATTTTGCAGATCTACAGCTCTATACAATTGGAAAAATAAAATAAAAAACAAACGTGGTGTATTAATATGAAACAATTAACAAAATGTACTTAAACTTGAGCTAATCCAACTAAAAATACAAAATTACATCGTTATTCACAACGATTTATCAGTAGATCTATCGATTGAACTAGATAGACAACCCAAACATGATAAAATTTATTATCAAAGCACTAAGCTTTGCTGTCAAGGATTCCAGGTAAAAGCTGTTGCTTGACGATTTTTAAGATTGAAGTCCACTAAGAATGAGCAATTTTCCTATTTGGGTGAGACTTTGAACAATGTTTTCTTGATAAACAAAAACACGACCATCTCGTAAATACCAGGGATGGTAGTGCTCCGTCTAGATCCCCATTCAAAAGTCCTTCTTCAACAGCTTGAACTCTTGAACACACAAAATGGCGTCTATTGGCGCCAAAGAACTATTTTCTTGCGCATGCGTAGTACAAAATACCTATATGCTAGTTTTTCGAGATAATTTTCGAAATAACTGTAAAATAGACTGCTATTGCTATTTCAATCTCTTGTCGTTTTACATTTATTTTGCCAAGCTTTCGACCTACACGTTCATCTTGAAGGCAGAGTCGAAATAAGAGAAAATACACCAAAACGTTAGCAAACAGCGTAGAGCGCGCACAGTATGCACGCATAGGGAGCCCACAGCCACTGGTAGAATCAGTGACTAAAATAAAATCTATCATGCGTAAATGTCACGAGCTCGGCGGCGGTTCCGGATTGGCTGAATTTCAAGTCTGAATATATAATCAGCTGCTTACATTGCTAGTATAGAATATAGTTACAAGAGATGAAATTTTCAGAATTTCTGGTTATATCTGTGCCTAGAGCAAAGGAGGAGGGAATTTAAATGGATGAGGTGACTGGAAATCATTGAGCAATTCGGACAATACAAGTAGACATTAATGCCAATAATACTAGCATTACAAACCGTACGAACAATCGTCCACCGTTTAAAGTCAGTTAACTCAGTGAACATGTGTATGCAATTTATCATATATTGTTTGTTTGCATTATTGCTCAGGCTAATTGCATTAAGCATTATTCATTCGCTTTTGTATGCACTTTCGGAACAGAGGGTTGACTTTCATAGGAATAAAATTGGCCGCTGTGTGACACAACTCCATGCCCTTTCATTCATATGGCAAGCTCGCGGTTGCCTGAAACAATAGCTCGAACATGATTAAAACCTGATTCATGGCGAAAAATTCGGTACAACATGGCGTACGAGCATGCGCAGTAGAGTGCTTAAAAGTAAAAGAAATGACAACAAATGTTAATTGAAAACCTTCGGGAAACCCGTCTTTTTTCCTTCTAGCTTTTATTATAAGAACTTTTTCAACTTTGCACATATCCAGTATTTTTTTCGCCCTTGTTATCCACAATTCTACTCTACTAGTTTCTTCTAGTTAATTCTACTAGTTTTGAAGCAATCAATTATCATCTTATCGGTTCCATTTTCGTTTGAAGATTTTGCCGTTAATGCCCACAGAAAACATAGAAAACATGGCCGACATGCTGATTTTTCCCGTTTACGCACGCTTTGTCGAGCTCTAAATGTGCTCTTTTGCACATATCCAGATTTGAAGTTCACCATGTAAACATAGTTTTCAAAGCAAAATCATAATCATCAAAATTCACTTAACCGGTTCCAAAATCAGTCAAACATGAAGAAGAATGACTAAATTTGAAGTTTCTCTTGCTTTGATTACGATAACGCGCGGAATCCTTCTTAATTCAGGACTGATTTCGGGAAGAATATATAAAAACTAGCGATTCTTCGACTGCCATTTTGAATCCCATGATTCTTTATATCCTAAGTCCCAAACTATCACTGATTAACTTAACAGAGGGGGACTGAGAGCTCGATCAACAGGGTTTTGGCGGTAAAATCATCTGTCACTCGATCAGCTGATTTGTAGTTTTTCAAGATGTCGGACGTGTTTACATTTGTCAAACGCTCCGTTTGAATAAAGATCTTTCAAATGTTGAGCTTTCGTCTTCTGAAATTCATTGTATGCTTACAAAAGAGGAAGCGACGAGGTAGTTTTTTCAGTAAAAATACCATACCCACTACTAAAATTATGGCATGAATTCGTGCAGGAAGATCAGCACAGTAGTAAGGTAAATTTTGTCGATTTACTCGAATGGAGTGTCCCCGGGAATGCCTTTGTTATTATTACTGATGATGAAGTACGAAGTAAAATAAACGAAAATATAAGAAAAATAGCGGGATCAGTGTTTCAGAAGTATAAAACGCCTAAAGGTAGAGCCAGGAAGGAGCTAGACGAGCGAAACAGAATCTATCACGTTCGAGAAGGAGAAATCAAGACGGTAGAGCAATGGAGAGAGGAGATCGGTAGTTTGAGGAATGAAGTCGTGGAGTGGAGGAACATGTATGTTGATCTCGAAAAAGCAAAGGAAGAAATGTTTAACAGCCTTATTCAAGAAATTCAAAGTAAAGAAAAAGAAATCCATGACCTTAAAGATGCCAACGACGAGCTGCATAACTATATTTCTGTATTGGAAAACAAAGACAAGAAAGAATACAATGGAAATCCAGTAGGATCAGTGAAGAACAAGACAAGAACACTAAACTGCTTCCTGAATAAAGCCAAGACAGCCCTTTGGTTTGCGAATTCATTTGGCTTAGATATAGAAGCTTTACTGGTCAAAGAGCAATCATCTGGAGCTATCCACAGGCTAGCTTTTGACAGTAAAAAAGGAAGGAGTTATAAAGATCTTACTGAAGAAGAAAAGTTAAAAATTGAGCAAGTTTTATTTTTACTAGACAAGTTTTGTGTTGGTGATAAGTTTTATCATGAATTTTCTTTCCTTTGTGATGGACTCCCAAAATCTTATTTGATTAAGCAGTGTAGGTCTAATCTAAACAATCTGTGTCACTTGGTCTCACTTGGTCAATACAATGGATCTCAAGTTAATTCTGTAGCTGACTTGCTTAAAGAACACATAGCTGATTTTCTGAAGGATGCTAGAAGCGTTTCTGTTAGCCGTGATAAATTGAGGATTAAGTTAAAATGACAAGGAATAGCAATTATATTATATTATCATTTTCTATACTGCAATCAGGACAAGATGTGATGTCTGCTAAAGGGAACAGAACCATTGCCATTGCTGATGCATCTGAAAACTATGATGTACTAAAGAATGCCTTTGAATCAGTTTTCAAAGAGATCAATGATTTAATTAAGAATGGTTATTTAGAAGTCAACAAGCAAAAGGTTAACACTGAATTCTTTTTGGGGGGAGATTACAAATTTATTCTGTTAATGCTTGGGCTAAAGTCTGCCACAGCTGATTATGCCTGTGCCTGGTGCAAGGTTCCTAAGGAAGACAGATGGAAAGTAGGCCCTCACTTTTCTGAATTTAATAAAAAGCCATTGTGCAGGACTCTGGAAGAATTAAGGACCCTGTGTAAAAACCATCCGACAAAGAAGAACAGCTATAATTATGGTTGCGAACGAGAACCCCTCCTCAACATCCAGTTAGATCATGTGGTTGTCGACGAGTTGCATCTCATGTTAAGAGTGACAGATATCTTGCTAGAGAATGTAATCGATGCTGCGCTAGATTGGGACAAGTTTATTGAAATGGACAGAACTAGGGGACAAGAGAGAGGAGTACACTTAAAGAAGACTGTGGAACATATAAAGTCACTTGGAATTTCTTTTGATGTATGGGAAGAAAGAAATGCTGATGGAAGAGCTAGTGGCAAATATAAATGGACAAGTTTGACAGGCAATGACAAAAAAAAGTTACTCAAAGAATTCCCCAAAAATGAAGGCACACTGGGACTTTTTCAGTCACAAGAGCTGGGCCACAAGGTCATTGAAATCTGGCATAAATTTGGTGAGCTTTATGCAATTATCAACTATTGGTCTCCAGAACAAGACCCCTCCATGTTCCATCTTAGTGCTGTAGCCTGGGTAAACCTGTTTCTTTCACTGAATAGGAAAAATGAAAGGGTATGAGAGGAAGAGGGTTACTCCATATATGCATATCCTAGTTGCTCATGTCCCTAATTTACTTGAAATGTATAAATCAGTGAAAGTGTTCACAGGTCAGGGAGTGGAAAAGAATAACGATGTTGCAAGGTCAGTGGTGCAAAGGAAGTCTAATAAGTGGGACTCAACAGGAGACATTCTGAGATTATTATTATTATTATTATTATTATTATTATTATTAGAAATTAGACAGTGGAGCCTAAAGGAACATGAAAGGCAAAGAAGGGAATACAAGAAAAAGAATGCCGCCTACTGGGAAGAAGGAATAAAAAACAAGAAAAAGAAATTATAATCATATTTTTAAAGCTGTAAGTTTTAAGATAGCATAGGATAGTTGAAAACAAGTCTGTATTAATTGATTAGGTTATATGGCTGAGAGGGAGGGGAATGGCACTGAAATTCAGGGAGATCTGAGAATTTTGTGATTAGTTTATGGTGGGATTTTAATATTTTTGACTTTTTTATTAGTGTATGGATGTGTATCTGTAAGTTTTGGTTTTGGTATTTTGTTTTTGTACTGTTTTTATTTTTTTGTTTATTTTTTTTTGTACTGGTTTTGCATGGATTGAGAGGTTACATGACTTTTTATGTTATAACAAGGGGGATCTTAAGATCTTCCAAGGCATAATCAGCTGAACACTGAAACACTGTCACTCCTTCCCCCCTGACAGCAATACACCATGAATGCAACCTTAGGGTAAAAAATATTTGAAACACACAACATTTGTTTCATCTAATATATTACTTAGTGGAGTCATACCAAAGTTCATAATATATGCATTTTTGAGTTTCCAAAATATCTTGGAGTTAATCTCACTAAGTTTCTTAATTTATTTATAGCTTAATAGGGGAGAATTTAGCTTATTCAAAGCTGCAAATGGTGTTTAAAGTGCAAAATATTTGGGAGCACTTTACATTTTGGGCATAGCTTTGTGAAGTTTGTCAATTCTACAACCTGCCTAGGCATAACAATTGATAACAAACTCTCTTGGCATACCCAAGTAGACATAGTTAAAACTTAATTTTCCAATAAAGTTGGTGCTTTAAGGAGAATGTCATATTTACCTAAGACAGCTCTAGAAGAAATATATTTCAAAACGATTATTCCTAGTGTTACTTATGGAATATCGGTGTGGGGTAACTGCTCCCAACCATTACTTAGATTTTACTCATGCCCGAGCATGCCGGATAATTAACCATCTCCCTTCTTCATTAGAAAGTAGTTCTTGTCTGTCTCAATGTAACTGGATTCCTATTAACTACTTATATAAGAGACGCATATTACTTAAGATGTATCAAGTTTTCATAGGGTCTGCTCCTAGCCAAATTTCGGACCTGTTCTCTAAATCACCCAGATCAACAAGATTCAGTAATCAATTTAATGTTATTAGGGTAAAGACTGAATTAGGAAGGAGTTCTTTTCAATATAGGGGTCCAATTATCTGGAATTTTATAAATAAGAAAGTGAAACTTTCTGATGTTAGTAAAGAAAGCTTTCCAAGAATATTTTTCAATTCTCATTAAATAAAGAAGCTATTATGATCTCAAACAAGGACGGTCTTATTTATTACTAAACTATTGATAAATTTGACTAGTAGTAGTATTTATTATTTATTGATATAATATGTACACCTGCTTGCAAGAGCGCTGTGATGGTGAGGATGGGGGGGTGCATTGGAGGACATGGGAATAATCTCAGCCTCTGGGATTTTCTCCTGTCTTCTGGTGTACCCCATTCCCTCTGAATTCTTCGCTCTCGCAAGTAGGTGTATGTTTGGATTTTGTTTTGATTAAATTTTTTTAAACACCAGTTTTTCAAATTTAAAAATTTTTAGAGTATATTTATTTTCATACTTAATGTACTGTTGTAGTATATTTCTTATCTTAAAATAAAATATTGATTGATTGACTGTTCATTATGGGCTTGTTATATGTTCTGCAAAGGGGAAGATTAAAATTAAGGTTTTATCTTGGCATCTTAATTGAATAAAAAAATGGGATTCACTTTTAAACTTACACTATTAGATCTCTTGTAAGATTCCCCTAATCCTCCCAGCTACAGTAGTATGAGCTGTAGCCTTCCCACTTAACAAGATACTCAGTCTGAAAATCCAAAAATCCAGTTGTTAATTGGATAGCTGAAATGTGAAGCTTTCTAGCTAAACAGCTAGGAGTCAGAAACAAATGTTTTCGAAAAATATAAACGATTTCGACCTTTCATGATAAGAAAAAGGTCGAATAGATTCGAAAAACATAGGAAAGAAGTTAGCACACATCTTAAATTTACTTACATTTCCTTTGTAATTCCGCTTTGGAATTAATCTCTCTACTGCATAATAGGGGCCACTTGACCTTTTTTTCCTTTTTTTTCGTCTTCACTGGCTCCAAAAACCAGTTTACCGATTCATTAAGCTGCTGGTAGAAACCAGGCATCGTTTTTTGATTGGTACTGGCAGCCATCTTAGTACAACAATGAAGATTGAATGCGCGCCCGCGGTACCGATCCGCTGACTGTACGTAATTTTTCGCCATGTTCCAGTTAGTTCTCTTGACGTACGTACTGAAGAAGCTATGAGAAACTGTCCATATCAACATTGCTATCATTGCCACTGCTCCAAACAGCTTCAAAACCCCCTAAATATCGCCATTATGTTTTTACAAGCTCCTATTGACTGCTGCTTGTCCTTCATGGGCTTCCTGTGGTGAGGCTTATCAACATAAAAATAATAGTTGTTCGTTTGATGGAGATTCAAATTTATCGAATAAACCAACTCACTTGAAAATGATGTCAGCGACATCGAAACGTCGTAAAATAAGCGTTCTGTCTTATATCATCAAAATTTGTCCAAAAGCCACTCTTTTGAAAGTTCTTTTGATTGTCAAGTAACTATATTTTGGCAAGAATTGTTTTACTAACATCATAGTTGAATATAAATATGTGCTTGGAAACCATGTAGTTATATTTTTTCTCTAGAAAACCACTTCATTGTCATTCATGCATAACACCGCTGACAATGTCCAATATTTCTGGCAATGTGTAATGTTTGTGCTTCGCACGTGAAGCAAAAAGAGCTTTGTGAGGATAACAATCCTTCTAGTTCTGTAGGAAATAAGAGCACAAATGTCTCTCCAACATGCACTCTATCATTGTCGTTCGAAAGCAGTGTGGCTGGCGGGAAGGTAGTACCTTTTCCTGAAATATCTGCTCAAAATGTTGTACAACTAGCAAATTTAGAGACCGAAAACAGGAATATTCGAAAAAGCCGCACTGCAGCCGAAAAACGACAAGGTATAGTCACTGCTACAATAAGAAGTCGCTGATGTAATGAAGAGTACTTAATTCAGACACGAAAACTCATGAAAGGGCATTTTTATTTTGCTGAGGAAAAACAAAGGAGACTTGAGCAACACCGTGAATTTTACACCAGAGTAAACACCTTTTCGTCAGATATTATAAATGCAGACCCAAACATTTCTCCTTTGGAGGTTTTGAAAACGTCAATCCAACTTCATCAGCAAAGTGAGGCGAAAGAACAAGAAAAAACCTCCAAAAATAGACTCTTAATGATGCCGAGCCTTTCAAAGATATTCCTGTAATGACTCTAACTGCAACACACAGCAACAATGCAATGAAAAGCATGTGTGAGATTCTGGACAATCCTAAAGTGATAAAAGGAACCGTAAACAGAAAAAACAAAATTGAACATTCTCAAATCCGAATACTATAGATAGAAAAATACAGACACAAATCCTCAATCATGGAAGCCACTCCCATCAGAAATGCAGAAATAAACACTAGACGACTATGCAATTGTATTATGGATTTTAAAAGTGAAGTTAAAGAAATGGCCGCAAGTGGCATACTGATACAGCTTCATTGTTTAGCCAGGGGAACCACATGCAGAGACAAAAATGTGTTCTGTCAACGAAGATCACTCCAGAGAGGAAAAATCATTCAAAGTGGAAAGAGGAACAAGTACTTCTGCCAAAAAATTATTTGAAATTTCAACGGAGAGTGATAGTGAAAAATTTGGACTTGCCTAACGATTTGTCTTTTTTGAATAATAGACTACATGGGTGCCAAGTTTTTCATAACAGCTTGAAGATCTAGAAAGGTGTCAGAAGCGCACTATGTGTATTATTTTCCCCTTCAAATCATATGAGGAAGCTTTATTATCAGCAAGTCTTACTCTTCTACATGCTCGCCGTGAGGATGTTACAGCCAAATTATTTGATGATATAGTTAGGGATTCAAGCCATAAACTGAATACTTTGCTGCCACCCACCAATTCGTGTACCATTAATCTCAGAAGGAAACACTCATTTAGTGTTAAGGCTTTTCATACAGATCGCATGAAGAATAGTTTATAATTTTTAACTCCCTTAAATCGATTTTATAAATATTTTATATTCTATAATTTTGTCATAAACCCTTTATATAGCATAGAATATATATTTTCCAATTTATCGTACATGTTTTTTCTAGCATTTTAATGCATTTTTCTTAATACACTTGTTCTTTTTTGTAATCGTATTTAGTCTTCGATCTAGATATATTTTCCCCCCTTTTCTCTTTACTATTTACAACTCTTGGACAAGGTGAAAAACGCAAAATCCTACTGGAAGTTGGCTGTGGACATGAAATTCATTATGCCAGTAGTCAAGTTGCTTTGCAGGAATTGTGTTTCTATAGTTACTGCTCTATGGTTTCTGGTCTATGTACCATTGTACCATTTCCTATTTTCAAAAACCAGAGAAGAAGGAACGAACTGTGCATTAAATTGGCAAGATCAAGACTCCTCTTCAGGAATTTCATTTAGAACAGTGGGGTCATGTTAACTGTTCCCATGGAAACAACCTGAAAGAGTAAAAGGGAATGAAAGTTGTAGACCAAGGATTCATTTCTAAGCATAAGAAAGAGTACCTGAACATCATAAAAGTGTGTGTTTGTGAAAAAAATTAAAGAAACACAAAAGGCTATGGCTGCATGACAGATGATTTCATTGCAGCAGCAAAGAGAATGCATTTCTCAGTATAAAAACAAAATGGGAATTACCCAGAGGAGTATCCTAGAAGAATGAAAGTGCTGTTGCCGTTGTATCAAATGAATTCACAACAATTCAAAAATGCTAGAATTTATGAAGAAATGTATGGTGTCTGGACACCATATTTTTCTCTGTATATTTGAACAGTCATTAGGACCGAAATGGAAAAATGACCCTGGTTGCAGAACGAAGCCTCTTTTCCATATTCCCCTTGACAGAGTAGTTGAGGAGTCTCCTACTAAGAATCAAGGATACAATAGAAGCTTGACTTATTAATGATGCTATGGACTGGGATGAGAAAAAAAAGAAAATAATGAAAAAGCAAACCAGGAAATGTCATTCCAGAAATTTATGACTCTACTATTAAATCTTTAGGCAGATAATTTTAAAAAGCCAAGGAACAGGCAATTAGAAACTGTGGGATATCTTTCTCCTATTGGCTAAATAAAGAAGGGAAAATGGAGTGGACTTTAATGATGGGCAATGATAAGAAAAAGCCAAGATGTCACCCAAGTAAGATGGAGTCCTGTGTTACCTCCAAACATGTTCAGGCCACCCCCTTCTTGTGGATGGTAAGAAAGACTATAATTTACAGTTATTTTGTGTAAGAATATTTTTACTATTCAGTAAGCTATATGATATCAATAGGAGCCTAGATCCATCTCTGCTAGGCAGGGATTCACTTAAGGTTATCAAACTCAATTGGCATGACATATTTAACATTAACGTTAAGAGCACTGCATCTGGACTTTCTGTCGACACACAACAGAAACTTCAATCAGTCATTGATGCTAATGCAGAAATTTTCCAACCAGGGTTGGGCACTATTAAGGGTATCAAGGCAAGGCTTGAGCTGAAGGAAGGGGCCATCCCTAAGTTTTTTCCCTTACTCCTTGCTCGAAGCTGTCAATGAAGAGTACAACCGCTTTGAGCGTGAGGGTGAATGAATGCGAGGAGGCATTTCAGAAGGCGAAAAACTCCTTAACTTCAAACAAGGTTTTAGTCCACTACAATCCTGAACTACCTGTAGTCCTAGAATGCGATGCCACCCCCTACGGGATAGGAGCTGTGATCTCTCATTGATTCGCCAACAGCACCGAGAAACCCATAGCCTACGCATCTCGCTCCCTTAGCCAAGGCAACACATCGCAATGACATCGCCAATGCAGATGCTCTCTCTCGGCTCCCCTTGAGCTCCAGTCAGGGCCCCGGCTCCGAGGAATGCATCTACGCAGTAGCAGAACAGCAACTCTACAAGCACCCAGTGTCTGCACAACGAATTGCTAGTGAGACATCTCGAGACAAGATACTGTCTAAGGTATTACAGCTAACACAGAGAGGTTGGACAGCAACATCATGTGACGACACAGAACTTAAACCATTCTTCGTCCGCAGAGATGAGCTATCTGTAGAACAGGGATGCTTGATGTGGGGACTATGTATCATCATTTCCCCAAGTCTCAGACAGTCTGTCCTAGAGGAACTCCACTCTACACACGCAGGGATATCTCGCATGAAAGCCATCGCCCGCAGCTACTTCTGGTGGCCTCGCCTAGACGACACCATAGCAGATCTAGCAGGTGCTTGCCAAGACAGCCGTCGAGTCAAGTCCAATCCACCAAAAGCTCCTCTGCATCCATGGACCTGGCCGGCAAGGACATGGCAGCACATTCATGTAGACTTTGCCAGTTATGGTGATCAGCACTATCTCGTCGTGGTTGATGCTCATTCCAAGTGGCCTGAAGTCATCGGTCCAATGAAATCAACCTCTTCCAACGCTACAGCAGATCAATGGCCCACCATTCCAGTCAAGGGACTACGACAACTTCCTGAAGTGGAATGGCGTGCAGAGAATCCTTGTGTCTCCCTATCACCAGTCCTCCAACGGACAAGCTGAAAGGTTCATCCAGACCTTTAAGCGTTTCCTTGAAACCTCAAAGGGGCAGCCAAACTCAGAGCTAAAGGTATTCAACTTCCTTCTATCCTACAGAAATACTCCCCATGCCACCACTGGAGCAACTCCAGCCAAACTCTTCCTGGGCCGAGAACTAAGGACCAGATTGTCACTGCTTAGACCAGACGTGGCTGGCAGAGTAACAAGCAAGCAGGCAGAGATGAAGTTCCATCATGATCATGACTCTAAGCACTGCGAGGTCGCCATAGGAGACCCTGTACTGGCACACAACTATTGCTCCAAGGATAAGTGGCAGTCTGGTACAATAGTGGACAAGTCAGCACCATATTCTTACAAGGTTCAACTCGAGAACGAGACACTGACTTGGCGACGCCATACAGATCAGTTGTTGAGTGCTCACAACCCACCTAGCAAGGCTGACACTTCTAAGGACGTGACTCCAAATCCAGACCAGCCGTCGGACGACAGTAAGCAGCCTGGTTTGCCAGAGCCTCCTGCAGCGGATGTGTTACCTGATGATGCTACCCAGGTTGCTGAGAAACCACCTGACCTAAGAAGATCTACCAGGGAAGTCAACTCACCACAGAGAATTATTGAGACTTGTTGAGTCTATTTTAAAGTAACTTTAAACAGAAGCAAAAAAAAAAAAACAAAAACATTACAAACACTTCAAGATTTTAGTGACATTCCTTTATTACATGTTATATTGTTGTTTGTTCAAAACACACACCCCAAACACTTAAAGGGGAGGTGTCATACTGTATGAGCCCGCAAATACCATGTAAGCGGTTTCCTTAATAAAAGAGACACCTTGTGTGTGAGCCGCCATCTTGTTGTGTTTGAGTTCTTGACATACGCCATTGCCATTTTGTTTTACTGAATCGTTAAGAACAGAAAACCCTTATCATGACAGAAACGGAAACCTGGGATTTAAAAACAAAAAGAGAGGTTAAATGCCTGGGCTACAAAGCCCCAACGGAGTACCATTCATGGGGAATCCCATCACAATTTTGTGAAGGAGAGACCAAGAGCTCCCCAAAGGGCAAGACTAAAGAAACGAAATCTGAGGGAGAGAATATGGAGGAGCTGACAAAGGCTTTTAATCTCAAACTCCCTAAAGAAAAACAAGAGGATGAAGAAGAAGATAAGGAAATATCTGCTTTCGCAAAAGAGCTCGCAAACCTCAAACAGGAGGAGCAAAAGATCAAGAAGCATAGGACCGTAGCCAAACTGAGGGCAGAAGTCACGGCAAAACGAGATGAAATCCACAAACTATCGGACGTCAAAGGCCCCGAGGTTTTAAGAACAGAATGAGTAGCACAACACTCGATGACCATCAGAGAGATGAAGAGAAATGTGTCATCAGGCAAGAGCAACGCCCCCACATCTCTAGACAACCTCCTCGAGGTGATTAACAAAGGACACCAGGACATGTCTACGTATTTTCCAATGCATGACATGATGGCAGTGTTGAGTGATATATTTACTTAGTCTGTCACGCAATCAGTGTTAGTTAATGGTTAAGTTTATATATATATCGAGTGACATTAGAGTAACCTTGACAGTCTGTACATGTAACCGTTGTAATAATCGTTGTAATAAAGCATATTCGTGGCCAGCCTGATTTCATCTCAAGTCATTGCAAATCAGTAGCTTTACATTTGGGGGCTCAGACGGGAAGTGCAAGGTTACAACTGACAATATCTGTGGAATCAAGAGAGAAGCTTAAAGTTTTACAAGTCAAGGGATTGGTTGCTTGGAAATGGCCGAAGAAAAGGAAATCCAAGTTGATCAAGAGATCTTAATGCTGGGATTGGAAGAACTGAAGGAGTTTTCTTTGCTTCTCAAGATAGAGTCAGCAAGAACCGAAGGAAAAAGTAAGGTAAAAGTTATAAAGGAGATTAGAAAACAAATAGGTCTAAATGTAGACAGTCTTGACGAAGACTCAGTACCGAACTATTTGGACAACCTACTCGACTCTATCAAGGGTATTAAAGCCCAGAAAGATTCCAAGGTTGAGAAACTCGAGAAAGAGCTGAAGGAAATTGAAGATAAACGCAAAGAAATCAAACAAAAACTCGAAACTCAAACTACGGCGAAATCCATGTGTAGTGAAAGCACGCCGAAGGCCGGAAATACCCTAAATACCGCAGTTGTTGATCTCACGTCTCAGCTTAGCTCATCTATGTTCTATCGGGAGTTTAAAATACAAGGAGTAATTGGCAAGCCCGGTCAAAAAGACAAATTAACTTACCAATCGCTAATTTCACAAATTGAAACTGGACTCAAAAGGAACTATTCTGACAAGTAATAATCGTTGTAATAAAGCATATTCGTGGCCAGCCTGATTTCATCTCAAGTCATTGCAAATCAGTAGCTTTATATTTGGGGGCTCAGACTGCAGCTTTACAGAGGATCAGCGACAACAGGCTAGACAGCTGTTGCTAAGTGAACGTGATTCATTTGCTAAAGATGATGATAATATAGGATGCATACCGAAACTACAGATGGACGTTACCCTTCAAAACAACGAGCTTGTCCAGAAAAACTACCTCTCTATTATGAAGTTAAGTCTTACATCGAAGATTTATTGAACAGAGGATTTGTTAGGCCCTCTAAGTCACCATTCTCGAGCAGTGTTGTTTGTGTACGTAAGTGCAACGGAGGAATGAGATTATGTGTCGACTACTGTGAGCTACTGACTGAGCAGCCGGCGAGAAAAGAAGCACATCAGAGATGTTCCTACAACCAGCAAAATTACAGGGCGAGAACGTCTTATATATAATAGACTTTGTAGATAGTAGAATCCAACAGTTTCACACTATGGTAAGATATGTTTGTAGCTGTATGTATATTACATACTGTATATTATATAATACCTAGCATTGTTGATTATACAGTAAGAATTTACTCAAAGTTGTTCGAATCAGTTTGTCTCAATATCCGTAGACCTTCTAATATAAATAACCACTTATTATCTACAACAGATTACTATCAATGACCCTCAAGTGCTGGATTACCTGGAGGAACTTTCGAGTTACCTTCAGGGTCATTTACGAATCCTTGACCAAGTAAGGCTAAGTGGCCGACTATTTAGGATTCATTGGTTCATGTGTTTTTAAGTTCTTTCAATTGTTTTCTACTTGACAGCAAAATCCTGCAATGGCAAGTATTTGAACAAGATCAAACATCATTCTGTTGGGTTTCACACTACACCGAAGGAAATGTGTTAAATCCCTTTCAGCCTGGAAATCAGTACTGGCGCTGGCAAGTTATGTTGCAAAAAATGCACTGTTCATTAGGGATCAATTCCCTATTAGGATCCCTCACTGCATCCCATATAAGTATTTTTAAGATTCCAAGTATTGTAAATATCTTTATGGATCTCTATAGATATTACAAGACTTTAACCAAGCATCCTTTGTTTTTTTTAATACTAGCTTCTACCGCGATGGGACCCCTGACTGCCTCAGCACCAAAGAGAAGAAGAAAACGATAAATACTGTCTTGTAAACAAAAATATATGTTGATATCATCTGATTCCTGGTTTTTGATCTGCCATCAATTGATCGCATACTAGCTGCTGAAGCATTGCCTCCAAACAAAGACTTAAACAAAACAGGGACAAGAAAATTATCATGTCATGAGTCTTTGTTGTGCAGTATTAATTTGGTTCATCAAACCTGTGTGTCCTTCGTGTTTATTTTTATTTATGACATTAACGGTAGATAACAAAACCAAAGGAATACATGTTGTTACAAGATAAATCGTATTTTGGTTGTGACATATTATAATACAAGTGCTTCAGTTTGAGATGGGAAAAACAGTTGAAACTTTGACCCTTGAATTTTCTTTGTATTTTCCGAGATCATGATGCATCCTAATGTGTTAAATTGTTTTTTTCTTCAAAAATACAAGCCAGGTGTTAAGTTTATCCACTTTGCGGTGTAGAATGCAGCACAAATTATCAAAAGTCTGAGTCTATGTGTTGTCATCCTAATTCTTGTTTCAGCTCGGCTTGTGCTTTTACTTGAGCCTGACGTATGGGAAAGCATGATACTACAAAAGTGCAGTGCCTACCCTAAGCAGTACGATTCAACATCAAACCAGGAAGCTGCACTCAAAGAAGCTTATGCCATGGCTTGCAGTTAGAGACTTCACTGATAACAGATTTGAAGTTTTAAATACAATCCAAAGAAAAGCCAGCAGCCACCATGTAACTCCAAATATAACCTCAACTTTCCCCCATTACAACCAGAAAACATCAATCACACAAAGAAAAATCCTACTGCACAGCCAACATGTACCTCCAAGTATGACCTCAACTTTCACTCTTACGGCCAGCAAAAAACGTTCGATTCCATTGCAAACGATGAAGTGGTAAGTCTTTATAGCTAAAAAGTACACACTATGAACATATATAACTATTTAGAGGGAGGAGATATTTTTTTAGAGTTTTTTCAGGCCAAACAAAGACTGGTATATTCAATGATGAGGATAAAATGAAAGACTATTAATTTTTCAGAGGAAAGAAACCAAGAATAATAATAATAATATGAAAATTTGTATAGCGCATATACAAGTCTGTTCTATGCGCTCTAGTATGACGAAAAAGCTAAACTAAACAAATGAGTTTTAAGTTCTTTCTTGAAAGACAGCAAAGAGTCAGTGTTTCTTATCCCAGATGGGAGAGAGTTCCATAAAGTAGGGGCAGCAACGGAGAAAGAGCGAGAGCCATATGTTTTCAATGAGTAGGGTTTTACAGACAGTAGTAGTTCTTTAGAGGACCGGAGCATTCTTTTAGGTTTGTAGACAGAGATCAGTTCAGAAATGTAAGACGGAGTAAGACCATGTAGTGCTTTGAAGGTAAGTAGAAGAATCTTGTAGTTAATACGTTGACGAACAGGGAGCCAGTGTAGATCTTTTAGTAAAGGAGTAATGTGATCACGACGTTTAGAGAGAGTAACAATTCGGGCAGCAGAATTAAGAACGCGTTGAAGCTTATCCAGGTGAACACCAGGTAGACCATACAGAAGAGAGTTACAATTATCAAGTCTGGACGTTACGAAGGCATGGACGAGTTTTTCAGCAGTACTCATAGATATAAATTTACGGATATGAGAGATGTTACGTAGATGATAAAATGACGTTTTACAGATACTATTGACATGTGGAACCATAGACATTTCGAAATCAAAAATCACACCAATATTTCTTTCGCTAATTGAAGGCTTGATGATTTCATCACCAAAGTGCAGAGGAGGAGCAGACAATTGTGGACAATATTTAGAGGATAAGATTAATAACTTAGTTTTGTCCTTGTTAAGTTTCAGTTTGTTTTCAGTCATCCAAGTATTTACATCACAGAGACAGGCTTCAATTCTTTTCATAGCATCATTCATATCAAGATTATCATAACAGGAGAAGGGCATGAAGAGCTGGGTATCATCAGCGTAGAAATGGAAGGACATAAGACCATGAATCCTCATTCCCCATCTCTCTTTCAGACATGGGGTGTGCACAATGATTTTGAGGATTTACATCGATGATTACAATCTCATATTGAACAATCATGGCAAACATACTGCATAGAAAGATAAATATTCTACTACTCTTTATGGTGACAGTAACACAATCAACATTGAGCTGCAGCCTATTCCAAAGTGCATCATCTGGAAATGTCCAATTCTGTGATGTAGACAGTATGAGCTTCTTACAATTATTGTCAGGATGAAGTTTTATAGGAAGTGGGGGAAAGACTTAAGTTCTGTTACAAGACAAACATTTTTCATTCTACTATTATAATTTTTTATAGTTAGTTTTGCCCAACTGAAATTTGGATTTAGGAATGAGTAATATTAAAGAGGGAATAATAATTATTGTAACGGCCGTATTAGTCCGAGAGGATATCGGTCGAGTGCCCAACATGTTCATCTGGTTAATGGACGTCATGTAGGTTGGAAGGGACAGAAAACGTAAGATTTACTTGTCATTTCGCCTTTGTTTGAGTTCTATGACTTACCATGTATTTGATAACTTAATTCTCATACTTGTGAACCATTAAAAGATCGTGAAAAGGACCGTTAAAGGATGATAGGAACCGTCGAAGTATCGTCAAAGCCTTCAATAAGTTAGCAAGAGCATTCACTTAAACTTATGGAAATAAAGGCAGTTGTAATGGAAACGCGTTCACCAAATCCATCTTCTGATCCTACAATTATTAAGTTTATGCGTACAACCATTAAATATATAGGTAACCTTGACTAGAAAGTCAACATAGTTATAGTTCTATAGTTAAATTAGCTAATATATATATTTAATTACACCTTTTATATAATTATCATATTCTTCAGTTATTATATTTTTTTAAACTATATTTCATAATTTAATTTTTGTTAATATTGTAAAAACATTTTATATTTTATAGCTCTATTCTTGTATATATTGTAAACACATTGAGGCCTGAGAAATGCATAATAAACACCGTAATTTTTAAAAGTTGAAGGTTGTAAACCAGAAGCAAACGTAAGTCAAGATAAGCCTAGAAACAAGCAGTCACACAATGTATCAGTTAAAGGAGGAAGAGTATGCCTCAGATAAGTTTGCATTAGATAGAGTTCAAGGTCCAAACAAGTCTGCCCTCCTTGACCATGGATCTGACGCAACACTTTATTGTAAAGAATTAGCATTTCTAATTGGAAAACAAGGATCAATAACGCTTTTCCTGAATACACAAGAGAAGAGAAACCCAGGATTGGCCAAGAAACTAGCCTTATAGTTCAAAGTTTAGGTGGAACTGGCAACATTGAGATTGGCAACCTGTGGACAGCTGAAATTGTCAATGTCTCAATTTATAGTATTCCTGATGTCAAGTTGTTTGATATTGGTACAAAGACGATTGAAATAATCATACGAGCTGAATTCTATGAAGCACTTTGGGTGATGGAAGAAAGATACGGTAATCTCCCTTGGGTTGGACTTTGTTAGGACCTACAGATAGTTAAAAGTCAAGATCATCAATACAGTACAAATTTCATCCCTCCATCATGTTACCATTCAAGATTACATTGACAAAGGACATGCAAGACAAGTACCATTCTATGGAGGTAGAAGAAAAATTCAATTTCTTTACTCTTACATGCTTTTGCATCTTTGTTTTTGGATTTTTACATGTTCTCGCTTATCCTTTTTGTAAAGTGAACTCAAGTAGTTTATTCCAAAGCTACCTAGCTAGTACATAAAAGCACATGGTCCGGAAAACTACTGTCACGCGATGAATCACGTGTTCACAATTAAACGCGTGACGTATAAAAGTCGTTGTGTTACATATCGTACAATAATACCAGATACTGTCACACTTTTAACTTACAGGTGTGCAAATTGATAGGGAAAGGCATGAAGCAGTGGGCTACAACAGTTCTGTCCCTAATATGCCTTTCTTCTCTTTGCTTGGGACATGCGAAGTTGCAAGTTCACAAGTATTGGAAAGATCCCATAATACTTTAAAGTATTACCTATCAGCGGCGGCTAGGGATTACACCCTATTTTATGTGACAAAAGAAATTGTTTCTAAATTAGGATATATTTTTAGTGTCTAATTCAGCAGATGTGTGATAAATCATTAAAGGAATATTCGATTTAACCATTGTTTTTTTTCTGTTTTTCTTGTCTTCCTTGTTTTCCCTTTCTTTCTGATTCTCTTCTCTTCTCTTTTTTTTAAAATTTGACTTTATAGGTCTCCAGAGAAGCAGGTTTTGAAAACAGATGCCCAACAAACAACATCCCTGAGTAATTGAATGCTGTTTTGAAGACATGGCAAAATTTCCAAGTGAAAGACATAAGTACCTTTGTAGATGACATGAAGGACTTGGTTGACAGACAGAGGAACGACGTAAGAAGGGCATTCATTGGTGTAGAAAGCCCTTATACTGTAAGAAAAGAGTATGAAAAGTACATAGACAGAAGCTTCTTCGAGAAGGATCCAGGAAACCGTACTTTGTCAAGCAAAAAAGCAGTTGTCCATCCACAGTTGTATCATGATGTACTGAAGTACAAAAGCAAGCCTCCAAATTCAGCTCACATGGGGAGTGGTGCTTGTAACCTTCAAGTACATAAGGATTCTCCAAACCTAGAAAACATGGAGTCACTGTGTCAAGAAGGTCTGTCAGCTTTATTTACAAAAAATGACATACACTCTCTGACTGGAAAGGCAAAACAACTTGTTTTGGATAAAGCAGTAAGGGAAGGTTTTGAGCCACAGAGCTTTTTCATAAAAAGTTCAAGTAAGGCAAGTCCACATATTGTGAAAAGTTCTGCCGATGGAAAATTTGTTTGTGACAGTGATTGTCTTGGTTACAAAACAAGAAAAATCTGCTCACATGTCATCGCAGTTGCTTTTACCAAAAATAAGCTTGAGCAATTTTTAACACATTGCAAAAGTGGTAAAACATCTGTAAAACTCACCAGCTCAACAACCCTCAATGTCAACAATAATGCAGGCCAGAAAAGACCAAGGGCACGAAAAGGAAGACCCAAATCTCCAGACACCATGACCTCAATGAAACAAGGTCAGAGCCTTGGAGATCTGTTGAGTGAAACAGCAAGTGATGATGAATATTCTGCTGAAGCTGCTTCTTCAGAACCATTAAAACTAACCCTCAGAAAAAAGCGCCCAGCAAAGCCTGAAGTTACACCAACTACCAATACACCCTACCAACTAATAGATATTACTGGGCGCATAAGGAAGTGTGCAGGATGCGGGGGTGATCTAAAAGATGGGCCAGACCCATATAGTCAGCATGAACTTGATGCAAAATTGTGCATCAGGCACAAAGAGCATGACTTTTTCTGGTTAGAGCAAAGCAGGCAGTGGAAGAAAACATTCGATAACAAGCACTATCACATATTTAGCAACTGCATTGTTAGCAGGAATGGTGACACATTTAAGGTATCCTCAGTCAACATAGCATTAAATCATACTATTGGACAGAATGAAATAGCATTCCTCAAAAAAAGATTTCCATCAATTTAAGCTAATAATGAACAGACTATATACCATATCTTTTAGAGGTTATATATATAATCACAAATATAAATGAAGATTAATAGGAGTTTTTGAGATTATAAGTTAGTATTATTAAATAAAACTATGTTTGGAAATCATAAAATTAATTAAGGATATTTCAAAATGCCTTAAATAATCTCAAAAGTTATATCTTACTCCCCTTATTCAATTTTGGCAGTCTCATGCAGGAAGATTTATGTCATTTCTTATTAGTTTCAATTGTTATTTGTTGGTTTAAATTGTTATTGTTATTTTAAATATTGAGTGCTGATGTCAGAGCAGGAACCATGCATTACTTAAAATTTTGGTTCATTTGCACACTATATTGCAATGACTTGATAAAAAAACATTTCATAATGTGATAGCAATTTTTTCCCCTTAATTGCATGTAGGGAGACTGGAAGTTGAAATTAAGCACAGATATTTTATGATGCTTTGATTACTGTACACTGTATATCATTGTGTGACATATGCTTGCAAGCAGGTTTTTTTTTTTTGAATTGAAATGTTGATTTTGGGTAATACTATCAAGTATTCATCCAACCATTTAAGACATGCATATTTAAAGCAAGAACTTTTGCTACAGCAAAACAATTAATGTAGGTCTTACCTGATCTACTGTAGCTGATCTTTGCTTCTAATTCCAGACGTAAATTAATCATTAATCATTGAGTATCAATGGAAAATAAAGTTGAGTTCTTGTTGATTTGTTGAATTTTTGGACTTGAAAATCATGATGACAATCATCTCCGCAAAGATACAAATGGATTGATCAAGACAAGGGCAAAAGGTAAGTCCAATAAAAGCAGTATCATAAACATGTGCAACTTGTTTGCTTTGTTATTAAAGTTTATATGCTGTAGCAAGCTTCCTTATGATGTACAAATGTTATTACTCGTGCTAGTCCCAGACGTTCCAAGCGGAGACGCTGGAAACTGGGGTCGATAACCGCTATCAGTCTTCCTCGGTCCTCGCTGGGACGCCTGCTCAAAATTGTCGCTCTTCGTAAATCTAACAAAACACCTGACAAAACTATGACTGAACAGCAATCTATGTTGAAAAATACATAGGATCTTGATGAGCAGAATTTCCAAGGTGAGGTCATACAAGAAAATCACCGTGATATTGGATAAAGATCACATGGATACTCGAGGAACTAGCTTTACTAGCTTTAATAATAAATACCAAGATTTATAGCATATCTTTCGTGTCAGATGTACTGGTTCTTTTCTAAGTTTTAGTGTGGCCAATATTTGTAAATTAAGTAAGACTTGACATATTATGCACTTATCGACTTCTTTCAGTACTCGAGTAAAAGGCCTGGACATGCAGGACCAGATCAACTGACAATATTTAGATTTGCTGGATTTTTTTTCTGTCCTAAAGGATTCTGTCTGTAGTTAATTCCCCTACCAGGAGCTAGCTGTTAGCAGCTCAGCTTCATGTGAATTTATTCCTGAACAGCAATAGAAAGGCAAGTGGTCGCTCTAGGTAATGATGGCATCCACAAAAGGAGACAGAAATTCTATTTTTTTGTAATTTTGACTGTTCCTCCTGTCACATTGCTGTGTGATGGTGCAGCCGCGATAGCATACAACAAAATGTTGCTGAATATTTCGACAATCAGACTGGCATCATTAGCAGAAGCATGAGTGTGTACCACTAGGGCCGTCTAGTTCATAGACTTGCATTCATATTGGGCTGGCCGTGTCCTGAGTCCGCTGTCATTTAGTACTTGACCACCATTTTTGGATCCCTGCGTGCAGGTCATCAAACAAATATGGCCGATGTGGTAAAACAATCCACGATTAGACATGTGATAATGCAGTTTTTTGCAATGAAAATGGAAAATACGGACAAATAAAGGTAGGCCATATGGTGGGCCATAGGGTAGGCCATGGGTAGGCCATGGCCTTAGCCCAGGCTTTGCAGACACCCACTTAAAAGAGCCAAGGTCTTAACAAAGGAACTGTTGACATTCTACGTCACCTGTATTCGTCCCATGACTGAATACGCATGTCCAGTGTTTCACAACGGGCTCCCTCAATATCTATCAGACGAGCTAGAAAGTCTTCAGAAGCGAGCCTTAAGAATTATCTATCCGCTGAAGACTTACTCTGAAGCCCTCACTGCCAGCAACCTAGTGTCTCTCTCCGAGCGTCGAAAACAAATTACTAAAAGGCTCTTTGATGAAATCACCACTGATGAAAACCACAAATTGCACAACCTTCTTCCTCCAAAAAACACTTGTGCCAAGCAACTAAGGAACAATCGGAAGTTTATACTGCCCACCAGTAAAACAGACTCAAAAACTCTTTTATATATAGTAATTGTAAATAGTCTTTATTATAATGTTTTGTCTGACTCAATAACTCTTTTATATATAGTAATTCTATTTTATCTACTTTAATGTTTATTATTATATCTTATTTGTAAAGTTTTACAGAATTCAGTTTTTTTGACTGCAAATGTTAGACTAATAAACTATCTATCTATCTTATTGTCAGGATGGAGTTTTATAGGAAGTGGGGGAAATACTTAAGTTCTGTTACAAGACAAACATTTTTCATTCTACTATTATAATTTTTATAGTTAGTTTTGCCCAACTGAAATTTGGATTTAGGAATGAGTAATATTAAAGAGGGAATAATAAAGTCACCATAGTTATAGTTCTATAGTTAAATTAGCTAATATATATATTTAATTACACCTTTTATATAATTATCATATTCTTCAGTTATTATATTTTTTTAAACTATATTTTCATAATTTAATTTTTGTTAATATTGTAAAAACATTTTATATTTTATAGCTCTATTCTTGTATATATTGTAAACACATTGAGGCCTGAGAAATGCATAATAAACACCGTAATTTTTAAAAGTTGAAAGTTGTAAACCAGAAGCAAACGTAAGTCAAGATAAGCCTAGAAACAAGCAGTCACACAATGTACAGTATCAGTTAAAGGAGGAAGAGTATGCCTCAGATAAGTTTGCATTAGATAGAGTTCAAGGTCCAAACAAGTCTGCCCTCCTTGACCATGGATCTGACACAACACTTTATTGTAAAGAATTAGCATTTCTAATTGGAAAACAAGGATCAATAACGCTTTTCCTGAATACACAAGAGAAGAGAAACCCAGGATTGGCCAAGAAACTAGCCTTATAGTTCAAAGTTTAGGTGGAACTGGCAACATTGAGATTGGCAAGCTGTGGACAGCTGAAATTGTCAATGTCTCAATTTATAGTATTCCTGATGTCAAGTTGTTTGATATTGGTACAAAGACGATTGAAATAATCATAGGAGCTGAATTCTATGAAGCACTTTGGGTGATGGAAGAAAGATGTGGTAATCTCCCTTGGGTTGGACTTTGTTAGGACCTACAGATAGTTAAAAGTCAAGATCATCAATACAGTACAAATTTCATCCCTCCATCATGTTACCATTCAAGATTACATTGAAAAAGGACATGCAAGACAAGTACCATTCTATGGAGGTAGAAGAAAAATTCAATTTCTTTACTCTTACATTCTTTTGCATCTTTGTTTTTGGATTTTTACATGTTCTCGCTTATCCTTTTAACTTACAGGTGTGCAAATTGATAGGGAAAGGCATGAAGCAGTGGGCTACAACAGTTCTGTCCCTAATATGCCTTTCTTCTCTTTGCTTGGGACATGCGAAGTTGCAAGTTCACAAGTATTGGAAAGATCCCATAATTATTTGGGTTTCATATGTTTTAAATTTGTTTTATGTATTTTATGTTTCTGACAACTGGTAAGTGTAAATGCAAAATATACACCTTTCCTCTGTTGAGATAATTTACTACCGAATTCGTTAAACTGTTCACACTCAGTATTAAACAAACAATTGATCAATTATCTTCATTACTTTATTTTTTCCACATGTTTTTGAAACTACATTGCCTTTTTAAATTTTAAATCCTCAAAAAGAAAATAGAAAGAAGTATCAGAATCAAAAAAATTCTTTCAGCATATTTCTTATTGACTTATATATTGATATAAAAATAAAACAAGTGGCATAGGCACTTTAAAGTATTACCTATCAGCGGCTTGTCTGGGGGGCTAGCCCTGGGCTAACCAGGGAGATATGTGGGGCATTACAGGGGGTTTGGATGCCAACATTGCCCCTGTGGTTGGGAAAAATTCTTCACTTCGCTCCAGTTTTCTTAACCTAAAGCTACTTTCTCTCAAAAATGATGGGAGATTGTCAGTCATGGAAGACTCTAACCAGGGGACTTTGAATACATAGATTTCCCCACCCCCCAGGGAAAATCATGGAAATTGATTCTAGTATTTTTCATCCCCCTGGTTAGCCCGAGGTTAGCCCCCCCCCCCCCCCCCCCCCCCCCTCGGGGAAGCCACTGATAGGTGCATAAAGCGAAGTGGAAGTGAGTGGCCATCGCTAGGGTTTCGCGCGTCCGAGAAATATGTTGACAGTGTTGAGGCTGTCCGATAAACTTGCAGCGAGTATTTCCAAGGACGCAAAACTCAACATGATCTAAAAGTCTGAAGCTACAGCACTTTGCATACGAAAAATAAAGTTGTTGACCAAATTTACTCAGTCTTACGATTTCGTATAGCGTGAAAGGACCAAGGAAAGTAAACTTTGTCGTCCTACCTCAAAACACCAACAACGAGGTTGACTGTTTCATATTCATCTATTTTTAACTAAAAATAGCTCTATTACTCCGCTAAAAGATTTAAATTGCTTAGCTTCTACTGTAATTTATTTTGCTTTAAATGCATACCTAAGTTTAGTAAGAAATGGTGAGCAAAGTCACTCATGAAAATGGCCATAGCTGATGGCGCCAAAACAATCTTTTACTTTGCGATATTGTTAGGAAAAACAGAGGATGGACCTCTTAAATAATAAGTATAGCATTTAACTTACTTCTTACTTTCAACTTTAGAGGCAATTTGAGTCTTGCAAACTTGAAATTACCAATTCCATCTTCTAGGTTCAACTTCGTAAATACTCGTATTTCCTCTTCTCCTCTCGAACTACACTCGAAACGACAACTCGCGCCACTCGCGCTGGAACGTTACCAGGCTACCACATGCGGGGTTTGATACAGCGTGCGAAGCATCACAGTAGTAAAAACTGACCAATCAGTGCCCTCTATTTCGAGAGCGGGAAAAACAATAATGGAAGAGAAAAATAGAAGGCAAGTGCTAAAGTTAGTAGACTTTATAGCATTTTTGTTTTGTTTTTAGGATAAAAGGCTACCAGTAGAACCAAAGCAACACAGGAAGCCCATAATGTAGTTACTTTGGTCCCTGCTTTGGTATAAAACATTTTTAAGACATATGATACAGTATCAATCACTTGAAAGAATCTTATAATTCTCATAAATCTCATCTGGTGAGGGGTTTCAAAAGGTTTTCCAAACATTACCCCCAAGCAAAATTATCCCTGTGCATTATGTGCACTTGCTAGAGGCAGCTTTAATTTATTCGGTCAATAGCTTTAGTCTTGCTCTTGTAAACAAGTAAATTGATATATATTGTCTTTCAGTTAAGATATATTTGTTGAGGGCATTTTTTTGAACGTGGGGTAAGGTACCGGTAATGACTGCCAAAGTTTGGAGCACCTAGGGGGGTTCAAGGACAGGCCCTCTCCCAAATTTTGAAATTGAGAACCTCAGAAATATGATTTCTGGTGTTTTGAGGGGCATCTGCAAGAGCATAAATTTATGTGACCCTCCCTTTTCAGGGGCTCAAAAATTATGACCCTCACCCTTTTTCGACCCCCCCCCTCCTGCTGCTAATTTCTGACAAGTCCCTTAGTCATTGATTTTTACTTTATTACACTTTAAAAAAAAGGGTCAATATGTCTGGAAAAGAATTAAAATTTTGATGACTCTGATGACTGATTTCAGAGATTTATTCAAAAACATGTTTTGAGGTGTATATACTCACCTCATCTTCAGTGTGATTAACTAAGAAATCATTGTTTCACAGGTTAATGAAAACCACTCTTACTAGTGGATGACTCTTTTTAAAAAAATCAGCTAACTCTACATATATAAATATCAATGTAAAGGAGAACAGATTAGATAAGTTATTTTTTTTGAAAAATCTCTTTATCCTTTTTAAACCCCATATATAGGATCCCTTACAAATCATACACCGCATCCATGGTCCTATTACATGATTATACTTAAAAATTCCTTGCAAATGTTTCTGCCACAAGCAATGGAAAGATAATTGTTGCTTCTCCATACACCTGAAAAATAATAGATAATATCCTTAGGTAATTGGCATGTTTGGGCACATAAATAGTAACAAAATAAATGCGGCATCTCTAAATTGCAGAACAGGCAGAACCAACAGAACCAGCGGAAAACTTCCGATCTATAAAATACATTCATGAAAAAATTTTCAATTTGTTTCTCCATTCATGTCCTTTATCACAATTAATGCAAAATAATTACCTTACTTGATGTCATTGTCACAAATTTAAACATATTACTTGCTGAAGACATATGATTATTGGATTCCTTAGTACTACTGAAGTTGATGTCAAGAATATACCCTTCTAGACTTGTAAATTTATTTGTGGTTCTTACCAATTTACAGTCAAAATGGCTCAAGCATACCCCTAGAAACCATTAATAATTTTATTATTCAAATATCAAGTTCATTATTCACTCTGAGTTGCCATTAATAAACAGAATACTCCAAACTTGAAAATTTTAATCTCTACTTGAGTTTTGATTGGATTCTTCAACCATTATAGCCATGCATATGCCAAGGGAGTCAAAAACTCCCCAGAAAGGCCATTATAAAGTTTACTTATTAATAGTTGACCATTCAAAGTGATTGAATAATGAACTCAATATTCGAATAATAAAATCATTAATGAAGCCTAGGGGGTAGACTTGAGCCTTTTTGACTGTAATACGTTGTGATCTTAATTACCTTGACTGGACTAGCAGTATCTTTTATCTTTCCCCATGAAACTGCTTCATCAGGTCTTGCACCAGAATCACTACCATCAAATTCTTGTGCTGTGTTCACAAACACTGAAAACTCAGCCCCATTACGCTGAAATGATGAACAAAATCGTAGAAAATGTGTTTAATATAATACATATATTATGAGGTTTTGTGGCAGTTATATATGTTGTTAGTACATAGGTAGGGGCAATGCAAAGAGGATATCTATTGTTTCCCCCAAAAATGGGATTTCCATGCATACATGTCTTGAAAATTGTTGACATCATCTTTATGATTCATTGTAGTGCTATTTAGCCAAGTCAACAGCATGGCATCAATCACAGGGTAATATGCTAGATCAGCACCCGGTTCCCCTCGTCGGCTGATTAACAGCTGATTAACAGCCATCAAAAGTTTTTATTGCTGGCTGTTTGACAGTAGTTTGTCACCTTGATGGCCGTTAGTTGAGAGCTTAACAGCACACCAACAGTCAGTCATTTGTGTGAACAGGTGAACATTGGAGTGACACAAACACCTATCCACTACAAAGTAGGTACTGTTTCAGAGCAACATCCATCCAGAACAAAAATCTCTGAACAAAACCATCCCCTGTGTAAACAGAAGGCCTATCCAATACAAGCTGGGATGAATACTATCTGGTAGAGTGTGTTTTTTGGCTAAATCTAAATCATTAGCAAATATGTGGAATCATAAGCCTGATTCACACTAGCACTGCAAGCATGAGCAACAGGGACCTTGGAGCAGGGGGGGCTGGGGGGCTATAGCCCCCCAATAATGGGAGCATTCCCCTAAACCCCCTAGGTCTTCCAGTATTTGGTGGTTGTTAGCTCCCCCAATCCCCACCCCCCAATGAAAATTATGCTTGTACTTTAAGGATGACTGAATGTTTTTGTTCTGTCCAAATATAAAGGGTTAACAACTGTGAAATACTATCTGCACATGCGTGTGTCCTTGATATGCTTATGTTGATAGTGTGAACCAGGCTATAGAGTGGCATCTGTATGGATGTGCATGGAATCATATATTGTTCATGGATTAAAGATTTCATAAACATAAAGCCTCACCATCATGTTAGCATTGCAAGTATGATGTTTAACAAGACCACCACCTAAAATGATTAAACCAGTGCTTTTTGCATTGATTGCATGATCGTTGATTGCTCTCACATCTAAATAATTAAGGCAAAAAAACACTCAGATTATTGTCATCAAGTGATATATGAAAAAAACAAGTACTGTATCCCTTAACTTACAGTAGAAAATGATATTTCCTATACCGGTAATACATTCACATGCCCCCAAACCCCCCTAGGTGCTCCTGCCTTTAGAGGTTGTCACCATTACCTTCCCCCCAAAAATATTCCCTGCACAATCATATCTAAAACACAAATTATATGGATTTATGAACAAAAAATCAATGAAGTTTATTTTAGGACAATCCCTATTGCATAATTTTTTTCTCAGCACTCATAAACCCTTAAAAAGCCACATGCAAAGTCTAGAGAAATTTTACCATCCAGTTTTGAGTTATTTTAGTCTAAGTTTGAGATTTTTGTGGACAAAATTTTCAATTTGCAAGTATAATGATTGTGCTAGGTCATTAATTAATAGTGTGTGCAGGCACATTCAAGGAAAACAGTTTCAATCCTCCTTATTTTAAACATTCTTTAAAACCAAACAAACATTCTTTAAAACCAAACCAACACATTGTGATGCCAGGCTGACTGGTTTTACCAAATAGCAAAAAGCCTGTGCATAGGAGTATGCAAATACATCATCACTTCAAAGTTTGATACCAAAATATTTACCTTCTACAATATCAATTTTAAGGCCCGGATTATGGTAGGAATGAAAGAACAGCGAATCACCAATGGCTCCATCAGTTATAGAAGGACAAAATACTGGAATATTATTCTTAAATAAAAAAAGGCAAATAATTATGGATTAACAAATTGAAATGTCACACACAAGGGTTTTTTCAATAATATTTGAAGTAGATGGATGGAATATGTCCACTAATTTTACTTCTTATTTACTACAGAGACAGATTCGTAAAATAGCCAGCAGTATGGAGTTAAGTATCTGGCAATCGACTGCCAGTAGTTGCCTTCTATTGAAACCCTTGCACACATAAATACAGCTATTTCAAAAAAGGTTGGTGAAGGTTTTGTTGCATGTTGCTTGTTGTATGTTGCATGTTACATTCCGAAATACACTATCAGTGGTGTGAATTCAAGCAGCAAAAGCTATGCACAACAAAATGGTATTTTACTTCCCAAAGTTTATCTGCAGGTTCTTCCAGCATATTTTTTTCTGTGCTGACATCATTTAGTTATGGATACAATACATTTTAAGTTTGGTAGGCAACATGCAACATGCAGCATGCAACAAGCAACATGCAACAAAACCTTCACCAATCTTTTTTGAAAATTATATATATCTATAATCACAGTTCCACAGCAAGTTACCTTATATGCCCAGTAATACACAGATTCTGGATGGTTAATTTCCTTTCCAAGTCGATGAATAACTTTAGATGGCGTCCAGCTGGTTCCCTGAAGACAACAACAAGAAAATTGATTATCAACATTACTATAGGTTCTTTCAGGTATTTAGATTTTGTTTTTGTTTAAATAAATAATTAATAAATGGGATTTAACAGTGTTACCTCTACAAATTAAAGTAGCTATTCATCAACCGTAATTCCAATTGAAATAATAATTTGATTTTTGTGTTAAGAGGAAAACCAGAGAACTCACAGAAAAGCTTTCATGCACAGGAGAGAATGAGCAAACTCTACTCATATACGACACAGAGCCCAGCAGGACTTGAACCTGGGTCCAATGGTGAGAGGCGAGTACTCTCATCACTATGCCATCTGTGCTTGTTTATACTATTTAATGGGTTTACTGTTTGCACTCAAGCATTTTCAGTTCATTGTCTATTGACCAAAAGAAAAGCCATCATCAACTCATTCCTTGCAAGATTTTCAGATCCATCCCAGACATTTTTATATACATATAGAGATACATGTGTACAGCTATTTCAAAAAACGTTGAATACTGCATACTGAATAGTGCATTCCAAGACCGAAATGCATTTTGGGTCATTATGTAATATTTTCTAAAGTAAAATAAAGAATAATTATTATTTTATTTTATTTTTAGTGCATTCCATTCGAAACAATACACTAGCTATATAGAGGGAGCAAATTGCTGTATATTTACTTTTTATTTCAAATTAATGAGACCCACAATGCCCTTTGGTCTTGGAATGCACTATTCAGTATTCAACATTTTTTAAAATAGCTGTTTAATAGATCTTGGATTTACCACATACCAGGGTGTTTTGTTCTTCCAACATTTTGTCTAGTATAGGACTTATCCACTCTTCAAGCATGCAGTAGTTTACATTTGGAACAAGCAAGTTTCCAATCCTGTTGTGGCCCTTTTCTCTTAGCTTCTTTCCAGCTAAAGCAAAGTCTCCTAAATATGTTGGTGCCAGACACTTCATGAAGTCTTCTTCTATTCCTCCTGCTGTGTTCACGATACAGTCTACCTAAGTTTATTAAATTGTATGCATCAATTAAGCTGTACAGCTAATGGCAAGTTGATCATGCTCGGCCAGATCAGTCACAGGTAGCCACCATCTTCTTTTACTCTTTGATTATGTCATAACCTCCCCTCGTGATTGTGACACAATGTCAGCATGTTTTCAAGTAAAGCAGTGTCAAGAGATTATCAACTAGTATATATACTAGTTATACAATGGTTTTGAGCTAGCAGCATACCGTAGAATATCCCACGAGTAACTTGTAGTTTCTAGTATACACACAAGCCTTTAGGGGAGTGTGTATACAAAGAAATTACAAGTGACGAGTGCGATATCCATGTTGTGCCAGCAGATACCATTGTATAACCATTTTATCCCACACCATAGAAAATACACATGTGTAGATTTAACACACAGTGCATGTGAAGGGAGAGTGAAATACCAATGAATATACAATGGCTTTCCTGCTTTCTGATTGGCTGTATTTTCTATGGTGTGGGATAAAATTAATATACATATATCAATGCATGGTGTGGTTCTAAAAAATATCCATACCTTACCATGGAGGAAATTGAGAATTCCCAGGGGGTGGGGGTCAGAGAAAAAGCAAAATTACAATATTTGTATAGAAGAAAATTGAGGGGTGGGGGATCTTTTTTCAAATATTCTCCATGGTAGGGTATGGATATTTTTTGGAAACACACATTGTGGAAACGTTTTAAATTTGAATGAGCAATGAATAGCTTAATTATAATTCTATAACCATATTTGATATGGAATTTAAATTTTTTTCTTCATAAAAACTTATTGGAACTCAGCCACAATAACTTTTAGTTTCTCTGAGCTCCCTATACATATCTACACTAGATAATTTTATGTTTATTGAAATTCTATTGTTATTTAATATTATTATGCAAATAAATACAAGCTAAGCCATTTATCCAGCATAACAAAAGAAACTTACACAATCAAGTGAGTTATCTTTTGTTAAATTTCACTATGTCTAATCCCTGTCTTATACCATTTTTAGTTCATGCCAATCTCTCTTATGTCTGTCATACTATTCAAATTTATAACCTAAGGTCTGTACCAATTGCTTCAAAAACTCATTTGTAACTTCCAAGATTTAGAGCAGCAGCCTTTAAAAGACCTTTTCAGTTTGCCTTCGTACAATGTTTTTCTATTTCAGACCACGTGTCATTCCCTATAGCGTCATTTCTTTGCGTGCACATTAGGACACATAAATATGCAGATACGAAACTCAAACAAAGAATTTAATTCTCAAGAGAATAACATGTGGTATTCGGGAAAGCATTACGCCCAAGTTGAGAAGATAGTTTTGCACAGAGTGCAAGCATCACTGGTTAGCAATAATTCTTTGTAATATATATATAAGACCAATATATCATAAGTAGACCTCATGTCATGTAACAATAAGACAACGTGAAATTGTGAATGACTTGAACCTAATATATATATATATATTATATATATACATGTGGTGATCTGCAAAAAGCTCAAGCCATGTGTACAATGAGTTGATAAATAAGCATAATGATAAATAAACAATTTATGGCTCAGCAGGTGTTAACTTGTAAATATTTGCAACTTTGGCTGCTTCAGACATTAATTATTAAATCGTATCTTACCATATTATGTTTGACTAAAAAACAAATTGTTTCTCTAACACCAGATGAGATCATGTTCGATGTGAAGGATAAGAATATAGAGCAGTTACTCTTAGGACGGCCATTAGGAAGCAGATCAACTTCAGGATGTTCTGTGTTCTTTTGAAAAGGTTCTTTCTTCTTTGCAATCTGTGAAGCAAACAACGAGGGAAAAGGGAAAAAAGTTATATTACTTAAAACTAGCGGGAGGCCTTAAAGCTTGAAAGTTCAACGCCCAGATCACTATTAACATAAAACAAATCCAAAGTTACAAGCTTTGACAAGTATTAGACAAGTCGGTGAAAGTGGCAAGTGCCTCACAGAATGAGAATAACTTGCGTACAGTCGTTTGCATCTAAGCGTGTATACACCAGACAGCAAAGCATGGCCTAAGTGGAGCCTGAAACTGTTATGTTTGGTGGCTAAAATGTTAACGTTTCAAAAGAGACCGTAAAACGAGACTGCCAAACAATTGACCCCTTAGCCATCGAACATGGTATTATATCAGGTTCTACTCAGTATAGGACGTTTCGCTTTCTGGTGTTCACGCATAGGTGCAAACGACTGTATAAAATCAATTTACGTTGGAAGTAAGTTTATGTACATGGATACAATCATAATACACACCATTTTGTTAATCTCATCTACAGCATTACCAAAGTTGGTTGCTTGAAATCCAGTGTGTTTAAATGATTTCAGCAATGCATGATAGTCAATTCCTTTTCCAAAATCATAACCTTTAACAGTCTCGGAGTTTTCTGGCATAGGATCGCTCTTGGATAATACGGCTTCAACCGCTACGGATGGTGGAACAGACGCCATTTTGCATAAAGGGGTGTTGTGCGTGATACGGAGAGCTGAGGCTGAAAGGGATTCTATATATGCTTCATTAAATTTTTAACATTCAACATATGGCAGAAAACCTCAGGCGTTCCTAGCCCTACCGAGCCCTACTGGTAATCAATAAAGCCTCGTCCCAGGCTGACATGACTAAGGAAAACACAGGAAACCCAAATCTACTTTAATGAATGAGACAAACTACGTGAAAATGAAGTTTTTTCTCAGAGCTCTTTAACAAATATTCATTCTTAAAGTCATACTCGTGAAAATATATTTATTGCCTTTTTCCAAAGGACGCAAATTGTATGCTTGGAGCCCTGTATCTGGTTAGAAGGAATTACAGTATGAGTAGATCTAGAGGGGTGTTTCAAACACTACTTAGGAGAAGATGTTTAACAGAAATGAGAAAATCAGGTAATAATATCTAGCAGAGTTAATGGGCTGAATTGGAAGTAAGATGTACTAACTGTTGTTGATACATTTAGTGTTTTTCCAGAAAGCAAGAGCAATAACAGTTGACAGCCCCTCGTCAAATGTTAAAGATAGTCAAGAGGATGACTACACTGTGAACAGTGAAGAGGGATTTAAACTGTATGAGAATCACATTCAAACATCATTTATCCAAAAAGCAATGCTGGCAGCTGGTTCAGCGTTTATGGGCTTGTATGATCCCACACGTCAAGGTATACACCTATTTTATAACAGGTTATCAGTTAGAGATCTGAAATCTGAAAGCAAAATGAATTGTGGGTTACAATAATCAATAATTATTATAACCATCAATAAATTACCTAAGATTCCATCAGGATATATTCTTGGGGGGCTCTCCAATTAGAAAAGGCCAGGGGTGCTCCTAGTCCTAAATCTGAGATAGTAATATTTTAGTACTTTGTAGGGTATTATTATACCGTCTTCTAAAAGGACCACCAGAGAATAAGCCAGTACCTCTTAGGGTCTTTGTCAGGAAATACAATACTAGCTGAGATAACATAATGATAGTAAGAATGACAGTTGTAATTCAGGATATTTATTTCTGCTTTGACAACATCTGACTTCTGTCACTTTGTACTCATAAATGAGTATAACAAAATTAGAGTTGGTACCTTTTGGGGGTAAAAATCATTACTTGCCATGCCCACCTGGATAGAACTCAGGTACCTTTTAGGGGTCATTTTCAAAATTTCTGATGAGTATCCCTGCCCTATAATATGTGGGAGTCCCACCCCCTGGGGATATATATGCTCATGTGTCTCACTCTCTGACTTTGATATCTTTAAATAAGATATGATAGCAGCATTGGGAGAGACCACAGGATACCCAGCACTTAAACAGATGCACTCAAGAATGCTGAATGACCCTGTTGGATCTGAAATACTAAGGTATTTGCTATTTAAAAATAAAGTATGCTATCTCAAGATAGTGGAAGGGAAGCATGGGTGGTGTACACTGCTTATGTGTCACCTCTCACCAGTGCGACCCACGTTCAAGTCCTGCGGGCTCAATGTCCAGGGCTCAAAATAATGGCCGGTCAACGTAACAAAATTAACAGTCAGTGTCCAACCAAATTTGGTACATGATCTGTCAAATATGGTTTTGAATGGACATGTTGACTGGTCATATTTGAAAAAAAGAAAAGAAAATATCATACCCCAGACATCTTGACCAGTGTATGACTGGCCGTTATTTTGAGCCCTGAGCATTGTATGTGAGACTAAGAGTTATTTGTTGTTTCTCTTCTGTGCTTTAAGAGTTTCCCTCCCTCCACAAAAGTCAACAATATCTCCCAAATTCCAATTTGATCTTAGGAGATATTCTTCATATTAGGAATATTAACCTCTCTTATTTCCTTTCACACTGAAAAAATTGTTTTTTTATTTAGTTTCCTTTTAGATTTGGTCTCGTTCTTTGTTATCATTTTCAAACTTTGTATGGGGTGACTATATCACCAACAGATCTAGATCCAGCCCTCCTGGATCCATTGTTGACCAACGAACTCTATCCAAAGTCAACAACAAGTAACAACGTGATTCATTTGATGATTAATATTATCATGTCTTTTGATATTAGGGTTAAGCCACGTATCACTGGAAAAACTGCACCAATCAGTGAACTAAGGAATCTCCCCGACGGCACTTTAGGGAGAGAGTATGCAAGGTTTATGGATAACAATGTATGACATATTAGTATTTTTACAATTTTACATATTTTTCTTGTGTATTGCTTTAGCTAATATCCTACCTGTTACGTCAGCTGTAACTGACAAACCTGTGAAGGGTCCAAAGATTTATATTAATTTTTATCAATTAGAACAGTTCCAACTGACTCAATACACCATTTTAGCTTGGGTAATGTTTTCCCATTTCAGACCATGTGTCATTCCCTTGAGAATAAGATTCTTTGTTTGCATTCATGTATCTTCTCATGCGCAAGCGTTATACAAAAAAATGATACCTTTGATGCATGGTCTGTAATAGGAAAACATCGATTGCACCACAACAAGCTATAAGGGCCTAATAAATTTCACACTCAATCCTCTTTGACTTATATGCAAGAACAACATCCCAGATGCTGGCCAACTGTCGGTCATGGTCAGTCAACATCCCACTGTTACTCCATTGACAGTCCACTATCACCTGCCCACCGCTCAGCCAACAGTTTCAAAAGAAAAAATACCACCTGAAGGTGGAATGATAGTTTGTTGTTAAATGGTCGAGAAATGCCTCACTTTGGGGTCATATTTACTGTGTTTACAAGTATCTTAACTTAAGACACCGATCTTGCATTTTTACCAGACTGTATAAAAAAATTATAAATAACAATATTTAACAGACATTTTTCACAGTATTTTCACATCCTCATCCAATAGTACAAACTATGAATACCGGTAGTAAAAGAATATTTTTTGTATATATTTCCAGAAAATATCTGCTGATACAAGAACGCTAGTAAGTGTGTTAAACCCTAATGTTGTTATGTTCATGAGTTTCTGTATCATTTGTGAACTAACGAGTTGACAAGCCTGTGACAGATAAACTGAGTTCATTCAGATCATGAGCAATAATGTGTTGAAGTGGCTGACTAGCCATAGAAATTTCCTTATCGATCCATCAGAATGAACTTGGCCCATCATAGTTTGATTGACAGCAGCCAAAACACCAAACATCAGGGACCACGGAGCACCCTAAAAAGTGGGGGGGGGGGGGGCTATATATAAGAGACTAGTATGGGAAAAAGTGGGGGGGGGGCTATATATAAGAGACTACTATGGGAAAAAGTGGGGGGGGGGGGGCTATATATAAGAGACTAGTATGGGAAAAAGTGGGGGGGGGGCTATATATAAGAGACTAGTATGATGGGAAAAAGTGGGGGGGGGGGCTATATATAAGAGACTAGTATGGGAAAAAGTCGGGGGGCTATATATAAGAGACTAGTATGGGAAAAAGTGGGGGGGCTATATAAGAAACTAGTATGGGAAAAAGTGGGGGGGGCTATATAGAAGAGACTAGTATGGGAAAAAGTGGGGGGGGGGGGGCTATACATCAGAGACTAGTATGTGAAAAAGTGGGGGGGCCTATATATAAGAGACTAGTATGGGAAAAAGTGGGGGGGGGGCTATATATAAGAGACTAGTATGGGAAAAAGTGGGGGGGCTATATATAAGAGACTAGTATGGGAAAAAGTGGGGGGGGGAGCTATATATAAGAGACTAGTATGGGAAAAAGTGGGAGGGGCTATATATAAGAGACTAGTATGGGAAAAAGTGGGGGGGCTATATATAAGAGACTAGTATGGGAAAAAGTGGGGGGGCTATATATAAGAGACTAGTATGGGAAAAAGTGGGGGGGGAGCTATATATAAGAGACTAGTATGGGAAAAAGTGGGGGGGCTATATATAAGAGACTAGTATGGGAAAAAGTGGGGGGGGGGGCTATATATAAGAGACTAGTATGGGAAAAAGTGGGGGGGCTATATATAAGAGACTAGTATGGGAAAAAGTGGGGGGGGCTATATATAAGAGACTAGTATGGGAAAAAGTGGGGGGGCTATATATAAGAGACTAGTATGGGAAAAAGTGGGGGGGCTATATATAAGAGACTAGTATGGGAAAAAGTGGGGGGGCTATATATAAGAGACTAGTATGGGAAAAAGTGGGGGGGCTATATATAAGAGACTAGTATGGGAAAAAGTGGGGGGGGGGGAGCTATATATAAGAGACTAGTATGGGAAAAAGTGGGGGGGGCTATATATAAGAGACTAGTATGGGAAAAAGTGGGGGGGGGGGGCTATATATAAGAGACTAGTATGGAAAAAAGTGGGGGGGCTATATATAAGAGACTAGTGTGGGAAAAAGTGGGGGGGCTATATATAAGAGACTAGTATGGGAAAAAGTGGGGGGGGGAGCTATATATAAGAGACTAGTATGGGAAAAAGTGGGGGGGGGGCTATATATAAGAGACTAGTATGGGAATAAGTGGGGGGGGGGGGGCTATATATAAGAGACTAGTATGGGAAAAAGTAGGGGGGGCTATATATAAGAGACTAGTATGGGAAAAAGTGGGGGGGGGGGCTATATATAAGAGACTAGTATGGGAAAAAGTGGGGGGGCTATATATAAGAGACTAGTATGGGAAAAAGTGGGGGGGGGGGAGCTATATATAAGAGACTAGTATGGGAAAAAGTGGGGGGCTATATATAAGAGACTAGTATGGGAAAAAGTAGGGGGGGCTATATATAAGAGACTAGTATGGGAAAAAGTGGGGGGGGGCTATATATAAGAGACTAGTATGGGAAAAAGTGGGGGGGCTATATATAAGAGACTAGTATGGGAAAAAGTGGGGGGGGGGGGCTATATATAAGAGACTAGTATGGGAAAAAGTGGGGGGGCTATATATAAGAGACTAGTATGGGAAAAAGTGGGGGGGGGGCTATATATAAGAGACTAGTATGGGAAAAAGTGGGGGGGCTATATATAAGAGACTAGTATGGGAAAAAGTGGGGGGGGCTATACATAAGAGACCAGTATGGGAAAAAGTGGGGGGCTATATATAACAGACTAGTATGGGATAAAGTGGGGGGGGGGGGGCTATATATAAGAGACTAGTATGGGAAAAAGTGGGGGGGGGGGCTATATATAAGAGACTAGTATTGGAAAAAGTGGGGGGGGGGGGCTATACATAAGAGACTAGTATGGGAAAAAGTTGGGGGGGCTATATATAAGAGACTAGTATGGGAAAAAGTTGGGGGGGAGCTATATGTAAGAGACTAGTATGGGAAAAAGTGGGGGGGCTATACATAAGAGACTAGTATGGGAAAAAGTTTGGGGGGGCTATATATAAGAGACTAGTATGGGAAAAAGTGGGGGGGGCTATACATAAGAGACTAGTATGGGAAAAAGTGGGGGGGGCTATATATAAGAGACTAGTATGGGAAAAAGTGGAGGGGCTATATATAAGAGACTAGTATGGGAAAAAGTTGGGGGGGCCTATATATAAGAGACTAGTATGGGAAAAAGTGGGGGGGGGCTATATATAAGAGACTAGTATGGGAAAAAGTGGTGGGGGGGCTATATATAAGAGACTAGTATGGGAAAAAGTGGGGGGGCCTATATATAAGAGACTAGTATGGGAAAAAGTGGGGGGGGGCTATACATAAGAGACTAGTATGGGAAAAAATGGGGGGGGCCTATACATAAGAGACTAGTATGGGAAAAAGTGGAGGGGCGTATATATAAGAGACTAGTATGGGAAAAAGTAGGGGGGGCTATACATAAGAGACTAGTATGGGAAAAAGTTTGGGGGGGCTATATATAAGAGACTAGTATGGGAAAAAGTGGGGGGGGGGCTATACATAAGAGACTAGTATGGGAAAAAATGGGGGGGCCTATACATAAGAGACTAGTATGGGAAAAAGTGGGGGGGCCTATATATAAGAGACTAGTATGGGAAAAAGTAGGGGGGCTATACATAAGAGACTAGTATGGGAAAAAGTGGGGGGGGCTAAGATTGGAAAATGTAAGAGACTAGTAAAGAAAAAGGAAAAAAGTGAGGGGCTCCGCGGTGCCTGAACATCTGGAGTCAGTTTGGTTGCAGAAAATAAAAGGGCTGTAATGCGTAACAATATATATTACACATTTAGGGTCAATCCATACAATAACAAAAGTGATATTGTATCACTTTACTGATTCAGTTTTATTCACTGCTTTATCCGGGGGGGGGGGGGGGGGGTTACTGTAGTTCCATGTAAAGCAGGTGGGGATGAGTAAAAAAAAAGTCTAACCCCTAAAAGAGAAAGTTTTCAATATGGTCCTGGTTTGATCTTAGCCTTAAAACATTCCACTTTGAAACACAAGATAAAACATTAACACTACTCATGATTTCAACCCTAAAAGATATGGTCCCTCCCTTTTGTCATATAGGAGAATACCCCTTCTCCAGGGCTTTATCACACTGATATATCGACCCTAAATATGTTGAGGCACATTTTGAACTTAACCAATTACTAGCAATAATCACAGCCACTTATAAAAATTCTCTTATATATGTTCCAGGTCAAATTTGTTGATGACAAAGAACTAGCATATGTTATACAGCGATACAGGGACGTGCATGACTTTGTACATACACTCAGTGGTATACCGACAGTAAGGTATATATTCCCGGCACTGTTATTAAGGGACCAATCATTACTACAGGGAGTGGGGCTGGTGGAAATAGAGGGGGTTAGCATTTTTTATGTTCACAAAGGATTGAGTTAAGTGAGACAAAGGGCATTTTAGTTGGAGGGGTGACGGAAATTTGTGCAAGTGATAATGAAACTGTGCATGCACCAGCCCTCTCACCCCTCACTGTAAATAAAGACTGGTCCTTGAGTTGTTTATGGTGGATATATATTATATGCATGTATATGTGTATGCATATATGTAATTATCCCACACCATAGAAAATACAGCCAATCAGAAAGCAGGAAAGCTGTTGTATATTCGTTGGTATTTCACTCTTCCTTCCCAGCATGCACTGCGCTTTGAATCTACGCATTTGTATTTTCTATGGTGTGGGATAAAATGGTTATATAATCTTATTGTTTCTCGTGGCATACCGTGGATATCCCACTCATCACTCATATTTTCTTTGTATACACACTTGCCTAAAAGCTCGTGTGTATACTAGAAACTACAAGTGACTCGTGGGATATTCCATGGTATGCCACTCGAAACCATCGTATAATTAGTATGTATACTGTATTAATATTCATTTTTATCTATATTTTTTCACAATTGTATTTTATCATTTAGGTGCTATAGAAATTATTATTATTATTATTATTATTATTATTATTACTATTATTAAAATAAACCTAAGAGTATAATGCTGTCCTTTTTATTGTTGAAGCATTGCAGGTGAGATAGCTGTCAAATGGTTTGAGTTAACTCAGACTGGGCTGCCAATGTGTGCCTTGGGTGCAATCTTTGGTCCTTTGAACATCAAAGTCACTGTCAAGTATGTTATTTATGACTTACTTATAGTAAAAAAAATACTCAAAAAATTGAAATTGGAGGACACAAAACTTTCAACCCTCACCTCAGTTGTCAATGGATACTAGTAATATATTCTCACTGGTCCCACTGTACTCATATATGAGTTATGGGAGCGCAGACCTGGAAGAGCTCTCCAAAGAACCACAGAAGAGTAAGGGAAGGGGAGGGTGGGAAAAGTGACAAACTACTTAGTTGTCCCTGGGCCAGCAGAACCTTCATTCTTAATATTTAACTCTGACATTTTCTTTTTTTCGTTTTTACATTGAATTTTGCTGTTTCAGTGGTATTTTTTCTCATTTCTTATTTTACTTTTTATGTTACAGAGAAAGAAGAGAGTTACTTATGCACTACATCCCCTGGGCTATTTCAGCAGGATTAAAAGCCAACTTTTATTTGAATGTGTTTTATGAAAAACGGTTTGAGGATCCGATAGCCTCCATCAGAGAGGAACTAAATCTGATTCAAGCACCCAAAGTCTAAGGCTTGTAATTTAGTTTTTGCGCCAAATTATGCAAAAGACATAACAGGGTTTGTGCATGATGACCAGGAAAATATTCAAAGAGCATTCAAGATCTATTCAAGGATCAAGATGATAACAACAGTCACATAAATGGTTCTTGTTTGGCATTTCATGAACATCTAAAGATCATATTTTTCAAGAAAGGCGTAAGACATAATTTAAAGACTTAATAATAGACCTCATCGGCTTGGGCGTAATGTTGTCCCATTTCAGACCATGTGTCATTCCCCAGAGTATCATTTCATTGTTTAACAGTTGTGCATGAGAAGATACATGAATATGGATACAACTCAAACAAAAAATCTTATTCTCAAGAGAATGACACGTGGTCTGAAATGGGACAACATTACCCCAAGCCGATGAGGTCTATTGCTGTTAGATGTTTCTGCAAAACTAGTTCTCCATATTTCAGTGTATTTTTGAGTGATGATGAATATGATAATATGAGTAAGTACTGTAGAACCCATTACATGAACACATTACATGTAAATAAACATTACAAATAAATACAAATTTATACTTAACATATATCAGTGCACATTGTTATTTCTGTTACATATTGCTTTATTCAAAACCTCACATTTTATACACGATACTAGCAAGTACAAGAATTATGTTTTCAACTGGACTAATCTCTTCTTAATGGGAAAGCCTCTTCCTTGACGCCATCTTTAGTGATAACATTGATGACCACTGCATCTCCAGTATAAATATCCCTTTCACATGCAGCTGAAAACACATCTTTAACCAGGGATACAGCTTTTTCCTGGGTCAATGGCACTGGTTCTACGCCTTGATTCTTGAAACCAATCTTTGGAAACAAATCGTAAATTCATTGTTCATTGTTCATGGTTCTCCTTGGTAATATGCATTGCTGGGATTTATATTGAGTGAAGGGAATGGGGAGACCTGACTTGACCCGGCTGGATAAAAGGAATATTTTTGATATATGTACTCATATAATACCGTCGAATTGAGCTCAACAAAAGATCAGTGGGAAATGGAGATGTTCATGACATTGTTTTCACAATAGAGGCCTTGCACCATCACATGATGTCAGCCATGAAGGGAGGTAGGAATCATTGAATCAGGTGTAATCTGATTTACATGAGAAATTCAGTTTCCCAGGAGAAACCCACACTATTGTAATGCTTTCTGTCATGGCTGCCATCACGTGATGGTGCTGTAAAACCTATATTGTCCTATTTTGACCACAATATAAAACTTGGCAATGCCATCAGGTTGACAGCATAAGGCAATGCACACTCTCTAGGAACTCTTAACTGTTTAATTGATTGCACAGCAAGATAATACTGGAACATACCTGATTGTCAAGTAAAGGCTGTAATAAAGCAGACGCTGAACCACCAGCACGATAGACCTCTCTTTCATAGGATCCAACAGGGTCAAAGCTAAATACACATCCTTTACCTATTTTAAGCCAAAAGACTATGTGTTACATTATATCTTCAATATTAAATACTGTAAATGCACTGTATTGAATGTTATTTTACCCTCATTATCTACGCCAGCCAGTATATTGTATGTGTAGTATGGAAAAAATCTTCTGTAGTACAACATGGTAGAAAGCATTTGAGCAATAGCTGGACAGCTAAAAGAAAGCAATGAGAAAACACATTTAATACTGTGGAACAAAACATAGGCAACCTAAGACTTAGTTGAATTCTAGCTAAGAATGTTGAACAATCAAAAAAAAATGAAAGCAAATAGCAATAAGCAAATCTCAGGTGAAATACTGTGACATACCTCATTTTCTTGCCATGCTCATGTTCATACATCTGTAAAACAAAAATAGGACTTGAAAAAAAGAGATACAAGGCAGCCAGACAAAGCAAATATATTGGTTTACCTGCAACCTAGCTGTAATGTGTTTTGTTAAGGTGAGACAGTCTCCATGGAAACCGCTACATCCAAGCACTGTGGACTGAGTCCTTAATTTAATAATAAAATCATGAGTTATTAATTAATCATTTATTAATAGATAGCTGAAATATGATCCTGCCAGCAAAAACAGCCAGTGGCTACCAAGGTAGTTTTTTCCGCCAGGGAGAGCACAGTGGGGTGCTGGGTGCTGGGGGGCTTTAGCCACCACACTTTTCTTCCTTTTGCATACTACGCAGTCTTCTATACAATTCAATCTAAGCCCCCCCCCCCCCCCCCAACACTCAAACACTTTTCCCCACTTCAAAATGTGCTCCACCATCCCTGTCCACATGCTGTCACCTTTATTTGCAAAGCATTATCTATTAAGTTGTCTTAGTTCACTTTTATTAAAGCACTATCTGTATATTTCTTAATATATAATATCATGCTCAACCTCATCCAATAATTATCTGTTATAAATAAGCTTACTACACCTTAGGATTGAGTGCTTATAACAAAACTTTTAAAAGGTCTAAAACCAACTCAACAAGATCGAGATATACTTACAAATTATATATCTTGGAACTGTCCCTCGAGTGAATCTGAAAGCCTTGACTTAACCTTGTATCAGAGGCAATAACCGCAAAGTCTTCACCAGAAATGGCAAGAACCGTGCTATTTAATGAAAACGAGAAGACATTGTGAATCTTTAGCCTCAATGCTGAGTCATATCAGTCGTGCTTATTTTCGAAACAAAAACACATCATAATCAATAAACTTACCCTCCATTCATAGCATAGGGACTAAAATAATGCTGGACTGGCGTCGCATTGTAGTAAGATTCACAATCTACGCTCATTTTTATAGGTAAATGTTCAAATCCTTCCCTTTGTCAAAAATTCTACACTTTTTTTCCAATATGGCTGACTATCCCAGAATGCACCACGGCTTGGATACCGCTGTGCAGTAAGGATCGCGGTAATACTGCTGACCACATGTCAAATGGAAGAACAGAACGTTTGATCGAAAGATGGTAAAATCTCTTTTCTAGTGATTTCGTTTTTCAAGAAATTATAAATTACTAATCAGTATTCTTGTTTTTTAGTTGTTTTATTCGTTTTTCAAGTCCCTAGTGGGAAAAGAAGTTATTGTGGAACTCAAAAATGACTTAAGGTAGGATAACAAGTTTGTAATAGTTGTACTCAGGTTTTTTTCCCTTCCTGTCTGGTATTCACTTGTGATGTTATCTTTTGATATTTTCAGTGTACATGGGACACTCGATTCAGTAGATCAGGTACTTGGTAGATAAGCTCATTTCTTGCTAGTCTATAGTCCCCTTGCACGTGACATCAGAGCAGCTCAATTTGGAGGGCAAAACAAAAGAATTTTAATCTCATGAGGATTGGAACCTATTGTTTTGTACTCCACATTGAGCTGTATTCCTACATGCTGCAAGGGGTCTATATCTCTAGTCTGCCGTATTTAATTACAGCGATGCATTCCAGGGATTGAAACCTCATTTGGCATGACAACTTGTTCAAGATAACAAAAGTCATCATGCTCCACCCACCATTTATCAATCCGACTATGCATAGCCTACCAGTAGTCGTAATAAAAACTATGATCAAGTTTACATTTGAAGCAGGGGGAGGAATTTAGGGAAGGGGGTGCATAATCCCCTACCACGCACGCACACTACCCAAAAGTGATAGATTTTCTTTCAGTAGTTTTTTGGATTTATGATGATCACTGATGATCTCCATCTCATTTTTAGTTTTTGAATCTCAAGATGACAGATATTGATGTCACAGACCCAGAAAAATACCCACATATGGTAAGAAGGTTGCAAATACCAACTATAGGATGGAACAAAGCCATTCTTTACCTTACATCCATGGTTTCTTATGAACAGGGTGGCACAGGGGTTGTGTGGTGCGTGATTTGTGAAAATTCATACACCCTAAATCCTTGTATCAAAGTTATTCATTCATTGTATTTCATGATTCCTGAATTCATCAGCTGTTCATGAAAAAATTGTCTGTGATTCATGATCGATACCCCCCTCCCCCCCCCCCCCCCCCCGTGCCACCTTGTATGAACTATGTATGAATATTTTGAAGTGTTTAAAATGTTCATACCATAAAACCCAGTTATAAGCCCTGGGTATATTGTGTTTTATACTCTTATTGACCACATTTATTTCTTAAGAATTTATTATAAGAAATTTAAAATATGGTTTAAAATATTTTTGTCCATTATTGCAGCAATCAGTCAAGAATTGTTTCATAAGAGGCTCAGTGGTCAGATACGTTCAATTACCAGCAGAGGAGGTGGATACACAGCTTTTACAAGATGCAACAAGGAAAGAAGCAGCACAAAGCAAGACTTGATTTATTCCAAACTTAAATATGTTACTTGTTAGACAAAGTCTGGTTGACTTGAAGCTGAACATGTTCACCAAAAATATGCATTTCTTGTTTTATAAATAGAAATATTCTGAGCTACACATTCTTAGGACTTTTGTTACAACATCCGTATGCATGACTATACTTGCATTTTCTGTTCATTTTGTATAAAGCAGTTTAACAAAGAATTGCAACATTTTTGGAACTACAATCTTCTGAAAAAAATAAAATGCCACTTTCCCCCTTTCCCCCTTAGCAATGTTATTCTATCAAGTTTTCTAGCTTATGATGTGGTTACCTGATAAAAATGCATACAAGACAATATTGCTCAGGGAGAGAGGGGGAAGGGTCTTCCAGAATAGTAGGTGGCACATATTTTGTAGGAGATTGTAGCCCTCACTAAGGCTTTTGATAAGAAATCTTCAATAAAATGTCTATCAGGACAGATGCTTTCTGTAATAAAATGGTCTAAATTCATACTACCAGTCCACAGATTTGTGATAAATTTTTCATAAACATTCACATGATTTCAGCTCAGATTGTACCTTGGGTTCCAGAGGCTCCCTCACTCCAGTGCCAGGATTTTGCCTTTGGGGGGGGGGGGGGGGGGGGGGACCTGTTTTCAGAACATGTAAGTCACTTGGTAAGTCACATGAACTTATTTGGTGACTTTTCAACTTAAGAACTTATTAGAAAACCCAACTTAAACATTGTGACACTTTCATACTCTTTCACTTGCAATAAGCTCTTTGTTATCAACAGGGTTCGTGCAGGTCCTTGAACTCCTTGAAAAGTGCTGGAATTTGAAAACTCATTTCAAGGGCACTTGAAACTCCTTGAAAAAAGAAAAAAATCCTTGAACATCGTAAATACTCCTTGAAAAATATTTAGAAAGGTTTTTGTAACCCAAAACGCCTGTTTTCCTCACCTAAAAGTTCGTAATCCCGATCGCACCCATCGTTATGTGGTCCTTGAAAATTTTCATTTTGGTCCTTGAATACTCCTTGAAATGTCCTTGAATGTCTTCACAAGAAGCCTGCACGGACCCTGTATCAAAAAAACTACCAACAGGATGAGGGAGTGGGCTGTGCCCCCTGGCTAATACCCCACGTTTTTTGGTTTTCATCACCAGTGGCATACACTGCTTTGTACATCACAGTCTCTCACCACCATAGTTCATGTCTGGGGTCACAAGTTTCATTCCCTAGTCAGCCACTTGAGTTGACTTTGCTATGATGTGTTGTTCTCTCCCTTGCCATAAGGGTTTTCTCTGGTTGTCCTCCTTTCATAAAATGTGATTCCACAAGGTGGGCTTATGACTGGAAAGATTTGTATATTAAGCAGGATAGTGGGCTTATAACAGGAGAGTGACACAATTCGGTTATTACTTGACTTCATACACATAAAATGCTTTTTTCAAATAATCCTTTATTGATATCAAAGCTACTTCAACAAGCACCATGCTCGGCTGGAAAATTAAATTTTTGATGTACAGGTTTAGGTAATATTGAAAGATTATGAAGACCTTTATTTTATACAGCACAGTCTGGGTTATTACCTAATTGTAAAAAATACAAGCAACTATTGTAGTATATAATCTAGGGCAAATGATGTTTACTCTGATTTAACACTACCAAAGCAAAAGTGAGCTAACAAGTAGCCTGTCATTTCTTGCCCTTGCCACCTTCAAATGATTTTCCTTTGTCTTTTCCACGGAGTTTTATTCCTGAAACATTAATATTATTGTTCAAAAAAGATTCTACAAGTAATAAGGTAATGAAGTTAAAGCCTCACACAAGTCACAGTTCGATGAAGATTTTTAGGATGAAAAAGGGAATATGGTTTAATTCAGTAGAATAATATGACTGGCCATTACCAATTTGGGTTATAAATCCATGTCCAAGTGGAATACAGTACATGCATTGTATCGTAGTGTATTGTTCTATACTTTATGTATTGTATTGTCTTCTATTGTTGTTCTATTGTTACTTGGACATGGATTTACAACCCCAATTTTAGCAGAGGACTAAAATCTTTGGGTTTGGTTCCCAGGCTTACACCTGTAGCATCTTGTGCGTAGAGTTTGTTTGGTCTCTCCTTTGGTTTGACGGGTTTTCTCTGGTTTTCCTCCCTCCTCAAAATCTAAAAGGCTTAATACTCCAGTTTTTCTAGTTCTCTGTTGCTCAGTCTGAGCCTCAATTGTGCATAAATTATTCAGCACGGAGAGTAAAACCCGTGGAATTCTAAAGCAATTGTATTGTTCATTTGTACACATTCCTCACCTCATTGCCACGGGCTATTAATAATAGTAAAGAATATGTTACATGCCATTGAGGCTAAAGCTGACCAAAGGAGAATTCAAGACTGAAGTATTCCAATTCAGTTTATGAATTATCCTGAACTTTGATCAGCCCACGCTGTTTCAGGGTATCAATAAAATATGAAGGTTCGTATAGAAAACCAAGGCTAATGTGTACAATAATAATCTTACCAATTACTCTTTCAATTTTGCCCAGAATTTGATTATTTGGAATGGCTTTTCCTTGTTCATAATCCATTATAACATTAGGTTTTTCATTGATTTTCTGCAATTAATCAATAAGCAAACAATGAAAACTCTGTGAATCAAGCTTTTAAAAATCATGCTACCTGCAGCAGGAATAATAATAACAGCATATCATCAATAAGCTAGAATTTGCACAGTCAAATCTTTGCCTTGCTGGTCATTTTGTCGAGAATCAAGGATGGCGATGTTGGAACGATGAAGTGTACATGCCCTCGTCCTCAGTGTTGTGTCCTCTCTGGAACATCAGTTGGTACTTTTTCATGTCTTAGCAAGAACAACAATTCACAGGACAACAGCGCACATGAAAAAATGCTTTGAAAATAAGCTTACATAGTGAAACAATATGTTTAGTAAACAACTTACTGTTGCCAGCTCTTTTTGTGTAAGTTTCTTTTCTAGTCTCCCCTTTTGAATCAGTTTTCCAACATCAAGACTCACTTTTTCATCTACAAAGATAAACAAAATACCTAATAAGCAGGGAAAAATGAATACAACTTAGTATTAGTACCCGGTTGCACACTTAAAACAAAACCAGGGAGCACTGAACCTAGAGAGTTCCCAGGAACCAAGGGTATTCTGACTACTATGGACCCCATAGAACCATGGGTTCATTTGAGAAAAACACACACTTTGTTTCAGTTGACAAACCAGTATGATTTCACCCACAAAGGCAAAGGAATGTGTTTATCAGTCAGACCTGGCCAGGGTTTTAAGGTTTTTTGGTGTCAGGGCATTCTTAACCCTGGTATTCAGTATCTCCAATGACATTTTGATTTTGGGTACTCAGTATTACAGAGTCAGTGGTTTGGCAGTTTTATAACATGATTTTGTTATTTTTTGGTTTGGCAGTTTGGTGAATATTGGGGGAGGGGGGAGGGGGGAGGGGGGGAGGGGGGAGGGGGGTCACAACGTGAACAAATCCTGGAATATTGTTATCTTCTTTTTACCCCCTGGCCAGGTGTGATCAGTCAGACGGCATTTTTGGAATTTTTTGTTTCATTCTTTCCCTCTTTTCATTCTGTATACAAGATTTAAATGAGTTCAACGTACGATGTAATTCCTCTGTTTCTCTGTCCAGTTTTGCTGTGTCTTTGTTTGTGGAATGTTGTTTGTTTCCACCTGCAGAGACTGTGTTGGGAAAAAATAGTTAAACGTATTCTAAAACTCTATCAGAAACATGATAATAACCAAAGAAAATAATGTTAAAAACAGCAAAAGGTTAGACTATACAGTGGCGCTGGCTGATGCAACTTTGTGGTCAAACATGAAATTTAAAGAACTAATGTTTCTTGGTGGTATTCTGCTTACATTTTTCAGATGTTTCGATTTGGTGGCCATGTCTTTGTGCCGATGCAACCGCCTATTAAACGAAAAAGAAAACTACTGAATCAAGATGTCGGCCATGACTAGTGATGATTCATGTGAGTCATGTGTAAAAATCATGAATGAATTCAAAAGAAGTAGAAGGTCATACGATTGATTTTCACCTGTTTTGAACGCATCTCTGCTGCTCTAGGGGTTCTTTTCTTGAGGTATGTAACGGAATCCCAATCTGATTCAGCCATGTTTTCTTATTTCTGTCTCGTGTCTTGTGTTTATGATTGATTTTCGGATCACGATGATTGAATGATGGAGGAACGACACTCATACCACGCATGCTCCTACTGATACACAAACCACCAAACATCGCGGACTCATCCAAGATGGCGGACAAACATCAACTTTTGAGACTGTTTTGATGTCATGGGCAGAACACACGAAGAAAGACTATTTCGATATGTAAAGGATGGAAGACTAAAGCGTATTCGATCTCTCTTAAAAAAGCATAAAATAGATCTAAATTTTCAAGACGGAAAAAAGAGAACAGCTCTGCATATAGCTTGTATTCTTGGAGAATACGCCATTGTCGACGTTTTACTTCAACATGGAGCAAGTAAAGAAGCTAAGGATATGGACGGAAACACTCCTTTGCATCTTGCTTTAAATTATGCTTTACAGGTGTTAGAAAAGAGGGTATACGATGATTTGATTCTTCCTTTATTGCATCCAAACATTGAACAGGATGCTAATGATCAAGGTGAAACACCAACAGAATTGATAAAGAGGTTTAGGAAAGAGTTGAAAAGAAAAAGGGAAGATAGGAAGATTTTCGAGGAAGAGGAGGAACTTAAACGTGTTAAAGCTCGAGAAAGGAAAGAATGGGATGAAAAGTTGTTTTTCGAGTTAGGCAACGATGACGAAGATTTCACTAGCTTTACAGAAAATGATGACAAGGATTTGACGAGAGAAACGTACGATGAATGGGTCGATAGAATTGGCAGAGAAAAATATCGAAAAGAATACTTACGTTCTAAAAAGAAACAAAAGACGTGTAGAGAAAAAACTCGCATTCAGAGAGAAAATGAGGAGAGAACTCGTATCTTGGAAGAGGAACATCGCAAGTATCTAAAAGATATTTGTGAAAAACGAAAACAGCTGAGACTTAAAGAACTACAATCTGACTATGAATCACGCTGCGATGCTGTATTTTCACCAAATATGACTACCAAATTATCGTTTAATGATATTCCATGGCCTTGTAAAGGGACGGTAGAGGAAATGACCGAATTACTATCCAAATGGATTTGTAATGATGAAGATGGGAAAAAGTATCTCAAAGAACAACAAATCCGATGGCATCCCGATAGATTCTTCCAGAAATGCGGAGACAGATTGATAGGTGACGAGAAAGAAACAATACTAAGTTATGTAAAACAACTGTCTCAGGGCATAAACATATTGTTAGATGGATGATTTTGAAATATTTGTGAATGCGCACACTACAGAATTTAATGAACTTTATTTTCTAATTAATATACAATTATTATATAATCACATATTTCTACATTGGTATTAGCTCTAATCATAATTTAAGGTGCAGCAATAAGAGCAACAAACTATGCAACTTGTCAAGTAACATTGTTGCATTGTTGCAGAGTGAATGTTGCTTATATTACCACCCTGTGCAACAATAGAATGTTGTTGCACGAGACTTTGTTGCAGTCGAGTGAAATTACTAAACCCATGAAAAAAAATTACTTGTTAATGTGTGATAGTTAAATAGACACAAAAGAAAACAATGGATAATACAAATTGTTATATACGAACTGTCAAAGTCCATTTTAAAATTCTCGTACTCTGATTGGGCCAGAGGGTATCAGGCAAAAGTAAACAAGTTTCAATGTTTCCTTGGCAACAGCTCACAGCGGGCAACATGTTGTTGACTGGTAAATAACAAATCCATAAGTGATTTCACTAGAAACAAAATTTTTTCTAAGTTTTTAAAGTCAAATAATTTAAAAAAAACGAATACTTTTTTTGGTGATCTTTGACAGTTGGTATATAACAAAACACTTGGCTATGCTTTGGGGAAACATTGTCGTCTCAGGACCACAAAACACACTGTCAAAAAACTTGATGATGATGTTCCCATCTCCATCAAGGGACCACAAAACACATTGTAAACAAACTAGACGATGATGTTTCCATCACCATCAAGGGACCACAAAACACACTGTATGTTCCAGTCAATAAGTGTGTATTAGTCTAATATCAATTTCACAGGTTTAGTGATTTCACTCTAGAAGCTCTTTCTACTCTCTGCAACAAAGAAAATTGATTGTGCTCAGCTTTGGCTTGCACATTGAATTGTTATTAAAAATCATAATATTGCGGAAAATAAGAAACGAGACAAAGAAATCCATTATTGTATTTACCATACAGTAATACAGAACTGAAACAGAGGTTTTCTTTGATATTAATATATAATAGTGCAACTTTGTACTGTTGTTGTTGTTGTTGGTACATAACAGATTTTCATGCTTAAAACAAGTTTGAATTCAAAATTTACAGTTCAAACATTTAAGAAACCTATTCAAATTATGTACAAAGTATAGCAAAATTAACTTTTACTATTACCAATCAACTATGGTTGACTGTCAGGGTATCCCAGATAAAAACTTGTCTAAATATATCCCATGATTAGATTCTGGCTGAATGAGAGAGAAAAAATGAAAAGGGCAGTAAAATATCAGAAATAGAGAAGAAATAGGAAAAGGTTTGGTGAAACCCTAATATTAATCTATCTATCTGGAGTACTTTCGTAACGTCTTTGCCTTGCTTTTTCTTTACAATACTTTTTGTGATTGGGCCAGTCTCTCTAAAATAACAAAAACAATGAGTAAGAATAATGCTTTCCTTTTATTTTTGTTTCAAAGTCAACTAAGAAAACAGTGAACACCTAAAATGTGTCTGGAATGTTTACAGTGTGGACACACTAACCAGGTCCACTAGACAGATATTGAATTGATAACAGTGTTAGCCAATCAGATCATCATGTTCTCACAGCCATTTTGCCATAATTAGGTAAACACGGACAGCAGGAACACAAAACAGCATTGAAAATAAGCCTAATTTCTTTTAAAAATGCAGTTATGAAAGGTGTGACAGGTGCAGTTGTGACATGTCATAAGAATGAAATGCCCTACCAAGAATTCATCCAATCACAACTCACAGTTACAGTAAGTTAGATATAGTACTGCTACACTATGGCTATGAATTTGTCATGTTTTATCATGTGTTATCTGCTCTATCAGAAAATTTACTAGTAATTTACACGTCAGCCAATGATACACACCTGTTGACAAAGTGTTCCACAATATCGAACTTGTTGACAACGACCACAAATACTGAACTCCTGAAGCTAGAGAAATGAAGAAAATAGCTCTTAATGTGGTGCAGCATAATATTCTACTGTTAAATTTTTTAATTCAATTGCAGCATTCTTTATTATGTTTAAATTCTCAGTTGAGTGTGGCCTGACATAAGTTTTGTCCCAAAATTTTGTCAGTGAAATGTGCATTTTGTCAGGGGCAACCTAAAAAGTATAATAAGCAAGCATAATATTGATGTTATTGGTAATAAAGTGATGGTATGATCATGATAATCAATTATCACTGATTTTGCCCCTGACAACATGCACAATTTACCAAAAAAAAAATTTGAGAAAAAACTTCTGTCATGCATGCCAACTCAACTAAGGAGTCAGTGTAGTATTAAGAATGGGTTGTCAAACAGTGTGAAGACTGCTGCAATAACAAGTAAATTAAATTCATTACTAGTAAAAAACAACTAACCTCATGCTCTATTCTTGTACAAGGAGCAAAATGACATTCATAGAATGATGAAGAATCTTCTAGAAATGATGCAATCAATACAAATCAATCAATCACATATGAAAATGAAATCCAAGATTTTATCCATCAGCTGGTGACTTACCTTCTTCTCTAACTAAATCTCCATTTGCATTAAAAAATTTGTTGTAACTTGCATTGATTAGTTCCTGGTTATGAATCAAATTTCACATTTTAATATGAAAAACAAATAAAAAAGCAACACAAACTAATATACAAACAGGAAACAAATTGGCTGCTACACACTGAATCCCATAAGTTTTTTTTTTGTTCAACTTCTAAAAATTATCTAAATCTTCTAAGAAAATATCTAATTTTAAATCTCATCACTTCGTTGGCATATTTAAATTTTTTTAAGAACAAACGCTAGGTGTCAATTCCATTACTGATAAGTATGGCTAGTTCTATAATATCCCTATGATTATATGTTTATAATGACAACATTTTCACAGCATGTTACCTCATCTTGTGCTTCAAATGGTGGCAGCCTTGAAACAGCTGTCCAGTACAAACTTTGGTCACCACTTGGTTCACTAGATCCACTTAATTACAAACAAGCAAGGGTTTAAAATATTAACTAAATACAGTAGGTGCGATATTAATATAATATCATACTCATATACAAGTGCGCAGTTCAGCTTACCATGCAATTTTTTCTTGGAGTAGTCTCCTATATCTTCTACCATTTGTTACTATAGCTAAATTATGTAGTCGGTTATCTGTACATTTGTTGGAAAAAAGTCATAAATTATCAAAAATGTTTCTAAATTAAAGTCTTTGTAATTAATTGCTTACCAAAAGTAACTTTGATCATGGGAGGTAAGGGGTTTTCGCGTGAAATCATGAACAGCTTTTTAAATTTTCGTGATCTGTGATGAGCATGGTTTAAAGGTTGTGAATCGTGAATTATCTTGAATTTAAACATTTGTTATTTTCCGTGAGCCTTGATCATCGTTTTTAAATTTTCGTGAACTGTGGCAAGACCCCCCCCCCCCTTACCACCCCTGTTTGATCAACTTCTTAAACCAAATCAGTTAGGTAAACAACACTTCTTTGAAACTAGTAGACAGAACTTACCAACAGTAACACCATTTCTGTGTACTACTTTAAAACCAGGAGCTATGCCTCCACAGTGCCTTTCCCTGGGTCAAAATAAAAAATGACCATTAATGATAATGGTAATAACTACTAGAAGAACCCTACTGGAACACTTTCAAACGTGATCAATGTTAGTGTTTTTTTTCTTCTTTTTACCCAATACTCTCTAACAGAATAAAAGGTTGCAGTGTGGTAACTCCTAACAAGTGTAATCCTTTTATTTTGTTTTGGAAATATTTTAATTGGAAAAAGAATACTGTAATACTGTTTATAAAACTCACGAATAATTAATGAGGAAAACACAATAGAAATCATTGTCCGTGGAGGAGGTTGTATATCTGATACAAAATCGTCCTGATTTGCATAAACTTTAACTCCAATTTTCTTAGAAAAATTCAATTTTATCTTTAAAGTTTTAGTAGAACATGAATGTATACACCTAGACGTTTCATAAGTAATATACAATATTCGTGTCCGTGTTGTATCAGATATACAATCACTCGCCTTCGGCTCGTGGTTGTATATCTGATACAACACGGCCACTCATATTGTATATATTACATAAAGGTTTATCACAACAGGATGGTTTGGATTCTACTATTTATTCAAAAGTATGCTTACACATTGGCCATCTTGTTTTCAACAAACACTAACTAACTCACATCAGACTCCTAATACACTGCAAAAACAGCTATTTTAAAAAAGGTTGTTGAAGGTTTTGTTGCAGACTTGGTTACCTACCAAGCTTGAAATTTATTATATTATTATTCAATGGCATGTCAGCACAGAAGAAAATATACCAGAATACCAAGCAGACAAAATTTGTAAAATTCCATATTGTTGTGACCTCTCGCTTGCCAGATTCAAATCCCCCATAGTGCATTTTGGGCTCAGTATCCAACATGGAACATGGGATCAACATGCAACAAAACCTTCACAACCTTTTTTGAAGGAAGCACGGGTGGCGTGGTGGTGAGAACAATTGCCTCTCACCAAGGCGGCCCGATTTCGAGCCCCACTGGGCTCAGTGTCATATGTGAGTAGAGTTATTTGTTGGTTCTCTCCTGCGCTTCGGAGGGTTTTTCCAGGTTCTCTGGGTTTTCCTCCCTCCTCAAAAATCAACTTCTAAATTCCAATTGGAATGCAGTGGAGTAAGAGCCACTCTGTGGAATCCACTGTTAATTCTCATTATTATTATTATTATTATTATCATTATTATTAAAAAGCTGTATATTAATGTTTAACATACCAAATATAATCATGAAAGTAACATCCTCTTGTTTTATCTTTGTTGATATCATATGCAAATGCATATATTTTGGCTCCATTACCATCTCTATCTATATCAACCCTTGCCTAAAAAAAGAAAACTATGTCATCCCTTGCAAAAATCCTGGATCTCCCCACGCTGGATTAGACATTTTACAGTGAGAATCAAAAAACCATGGGCACTCAAAAATGATTCGGAAATTGCTTATTGTTCATTGAACAATCAGAAACAACTCTCTAACTACAAGAAGTTTATCTCAGGACTACAAATCAGTCGACCTTCTTGCAGTTAGAGAACTGTTTCAGATTGCTCAACAAACAATACACAATTTCTGAAATATTTTTGGGTGCCTACAGTTTTTTGAGTCCCACTATAAGCATCTTACCATGTTTTGTTCCACCTTGGCGAAAACACTAAAGCAAACACAGGAAGTTAGGGTTTGTGTGAAGTACTCACCTCAAAACGAAATTTTTTAACCAGAGGTATATCTTTTTCATCAACTAATGAATACTTGTGCTGCAATTTATAAAGGGAATTTACAGAATAGTTAAAGACTGACACAATAACTGTTGATAACAGGATAATAACTTAATATAATCAAGGAAATCTCATGGTCGTTTAGGCCTAGATGCAGCTTTTTACAAGTTGCTAAAGGAACCAAAATTATCGCGTGTTCCTGCAGTTCAGTTAATGATTATAAATTTAAGCTTAAGCTTATATAGAACCCATTGTTTTGCTTAAAAAATAGATATAAACAATCACACATAAACATCAGTACAAATAAATCACTGTACAAGATATGAAGTATTTAGACTTATCGATGTCCTTAGTTTGAATCAGTTCCAAAAGCATTTACTTTAAAGTTAAAGATGGAAAACGTGATTCGGCCGTCATCCTTCATTTAGCTTACTTCGCAAACCTCTGTTGATATTTCTGACGACCATGATTTACTTGACTAATATAAACTTTAGTTAATTTTCATTAAAAACAAATAAAACGATAAATAACTAGATGTACTACAGCACATCGCTAAATATCTCTAGATCTATGAGTAAGAGACCTATATAGTCGTAAAGAGGCAGCTCAGAGTCCTCAACATAGATGGATGGATGGAGGACTACCTCAAGATGATGGATACTTGAGCACAGATCTCACCTTTCCCCCTGCCTTTCCGATATAAACTATGCCAAGCTTTAGTCCCGGCTCCATCTTCGGCCCTTTATAGAACTTTTAAAAAACCTAAACAGCTTTTTTTGGTCAAAACTTCGTCGAAAGTTTTTCTGTGTTTGACTGACTGAGGTTCTGTTTACCGGCGCGATCGTGAGCCCGCGCTTATCTCAGTCAGCAGCAACTACATGGAAACACGTGAAAACCGGAAGTGGTTATTTTCCTTTTATTTATCAAACAGAAAATGTGGGCGAAAATGTGTAATTTTAAAATGTGTGGTTCTGATATACGTTTATGAGTCAACAATTGCTTATTGACTATATTCAGCATTAATCGTTAGGTACATATATCAGAGATATCAGACCTTACGTGCGCACGAACAGGTACCGACAAATTATCGATTACGTTGAACGACTCCGATCCCTCCCCGATCGTGAAGGGACGAAAAGGTTTGTTCTTTCTGGATTCTTTCTGTACTTGGGACGATCTTGCAGGAGAAAAAATGGCTAATGAACAGAAGCAAACTTCAAATAAGGTTGTTGTGGCTATTGATGGTAGTGAACACAGTAAAAGAGCGTTTGATTGTAAGTGAACCTTGTACAAGCCTCGTCCATCGACGTGGCCCAAATCCTGTTAACGAAACGTTCTATAAACTTAATCTTACTTATCTAGACAACATTTTGTTCTACACAGAAATGATAAGCTAAAAATAAGCTTACAATCTCTATTTTTTTAACATTATCAGTTCTTAATATTCAATATTTATATTCAATTTGAAAATGCTAAGTGACTGACTGAAACAAACAGGTTTATCCGTGCTCTCTCTTTTTGGTAATACAGCATAAGTGTAAAAGGAAAACTAATAGAGGGACCCTAACCCCCTTGTAATAACAAGAGCAGTATTGTGGTTTTAAGGTATTTTTTCACATCTTCAGCACCATACTCTATCCCGGGGGGAGGGGACTCCCTTATAAAATGAGGTGGGGGTCCTCGTCGGAAATTCCGAAAATGACCCCTAAGAGGCACCTGTATTTTGAGGTGATGGGCATGGTAGTGATGAAATTTCACCCCTAAGAGGGACCCCAAAAGGGATGACGAGGACCCCCGTCCCCTCTCATTAGGGAGTCCCCCCCAGCTCTATCCTCTGAGAGAACAAAGTATTAAACAATTAGCGCATGCTAGCTTAGTAAGGCAACATTAAATACTCTAATGCAGATAATCCATGTGTTGTATGTTATATATTTTACAGGGTATTGTGACAATGCACATAAAGATGGCGACAATGTAATGTTGATTCATGCTAATGATATATCTGATCGTCAGATTCAATTACATCCATGTGAGTATCATCTTGACTTGAGGTGCTAAAAATAACGGCTTGACAGTCGCCAGTCATGATGAATGGCCAAATTAGTTTTAGTTCTGTCAAACCTTATTTTTGATCTGGCTCAACATCACTGGTTAAAATGATATGACTGGCAACCACAAAGGCAAAGGTTCCCCTTGTGGTTCACATCTTCCATAAATTACTCCCATTGTATTCAGCTCACAGTAAGCACTGCAGTGACTAAAAAACCAATACCATGGCCATACAGTGGGAAATAGTTATTGCTTCTTACAGCTGGGATTTTCAATATTTCTGCGAACTCAGACATTCTAGCTTGTTGTCAAAATTGGTTTTTCGCTGCCATCAATCAAAACTAAGCAGTTAGTACAGAGGGACCTGGTTAATGTGGGTTCCAAAAGGGACAGGCCAAAGTGGCCGTATTAGCGGGGTGTCCATATTAAGCGGGTAAATTTAATAGAAAATATTTGGTTGGGACCTACAAAGCAGTCCATAATAACAGGGTGGCTGTAGAGCAGGGTTCCACTGTACCTTTTATATTTTTGACTGGCAGCAGTGTAAAACCAATTTCCAATGAGAATCCAAGTAATTACTTCTAATGAAATTCTTTCTGCTTGTTTGATTCAAACTTACAATAACTTATATCATATATTTACTTTTGTTTTGACCCCTCTTAGATGGATTAGCTACAGTTGAAAGCTGGGATAAGTGGATAGAAAGATGTACAGAAGATTCAAAGAAGTTACTTTCTACTTTTGAAGAGAAGTGCAAAAAGCTAAAGGTTGGGGTCAACATTTTGTATTGTCTCGCATTACATTTAGTAAAGTTTAATACATTATTTTTATTTGCTCTTGAATTTCTTTATTAGTGTTGAATTTTAGTATCAAATTTAATTACATTATTTAACATATTATATTATTGATTTAGTGAGATAGTAACCGGTTTGCAGAGTTTTATGTCTTGATAAGATCTTGAGATGTTTTGGAAGGTGACAACCAGAGCTTTCAGTAAAAGGCGGCTACCAGTGGTTTATCGCCGGATACTTCACCTTAAACTGCCGGTTATTTTGACAAAAAATTAATTCATTGCCAAATAAAGTTATGGCCCCTTGGGGGATACGGACCCCTACTTTTTTGGATTCACTGTCTACTCCAAATAATTATTGAAAGCTCTGGACAACCTTCCTTGATTCAGTCAAGTGTGGACCCGTCATAGGAACTCAACGACAAAGAAGAAGACATGGATAATTTTTACCATGTGTCTATGACAAGCTACACTGTAATGTTGCATGACCACAGTGATCTACAACGTCCCACAACGAGTCCACATTTGACTGAATCAAGGAAAGTTGTCTCAAGATTTTATCAAGACATAAAACTCTGCAAACAGGTGTCTCACTAATTAAGTTAGTTAATCATGCCAGAGTTTATAGTGAACTTTTATTCAGAATATTATATTATTTTATTTCAGTACAATTGCAAGCTTTTCACTCAAATTGGCAATCCCCCCGAAGTGATATGTAAATTTGCTGAAGAGAAAGATGCTGATCATTTAATTATGGGTTGCCGTGGACAAGGTTCTATACGACGTACTCTCATGGGCAGCGTTAGTGATTACTGTGTTCAACATTCACATGCTCCTGTTACTGTAGTTCCACCAGCTAATAGAGAGCACCATGGATTTAAGAACTAGTTTTCATCAACTCGGTTATTATGATGGCTTGAGTACAAAAGGGGTTCATATGTGCAGTGTAACTGTTGGTGATCTTTGTGTTCAACACAATCGCTCTTTTTTTTTCCAGTTATAGTATGTTATTTGGGTTACAAACATGAATAAATCAACGTTTTGGAAATTTATTTTCTTTATTACAAATAAGTTCTTTTTTCTCTTTAATATTTTCCTCCATAAATCATTCATATATTACATTAATTATGGGAATCGAAAAAACCTTGGGCACCTTATTTCAGGAACATATCTTAACCAATCAGAAGTGTTATTGTTATCTTTTCATTATCTTGTGGTTTCGATTCGTGCTGTAATTTAGTCCATCTTTGAACATCAAATTTCTTTCAATCTTGCTTGCTCACATTAGTAATTGAGCAAAATTTCATTGCTCTACAACAAATACCTGAAGAGTTACAGCATTTTGAAATTAGAAGATTTTTTGTATGAGAAAGAGAAACTTAGCACTTCCTTGCAGCTTTACTTTCATGTTTTTGGCACATTTAAAATGCGTATAACTCTTCAGTAATTTAATACATGATAACATGATTCTATCAAATTATTAGTTTAGACATCAGTGGTATTTCAATCAAATTCTATTATTTGTTTGATAATAATCATCACTTGCACAAACTGCTTTCCGATGCAAAATGGGACTAATATCCTTCACAGAAACCTTTGTTCTATAGACCACATTTCACTGCTATCAATGTACTTATTTTGAGGAAAAAAATAGTCCAGTGTCACTTTGTACAATTTTTTAATTTCTGTTCACGTAAAATTATCAAGTATTTACTGGTAATAACTTATTTTTGAATGGTCGATGATAAATTGAATTTTAAAAGTATAATTATTATAATGGCTGGAAAATCATGATTTAGAACTGAGCAGTTGGAGCCATACTTTTTCCTTGTTTGAAAGAAGTGGGCTGTTAAAATGCTTGGGGAAAAAAAATACCACAGGTAGACCACAAGCCATTACATTGCTACACGAGGTTGTCATACATACATCTTATACATAATTATCTTTATTTGATAGAGTGATTTTTGTACGAGTGGGAAACAACATGGCAAATAATTATTAGTAGTCGTACCGTATCTTACCACAGCCGCGACTATGCATTGTGATTGGATGAATTACTGGAAGACAATGGAAAGCCATTTCAATGTCACGGCATGTTATACCATGTATTTGCTGTAAGTCAGTGCTGTAGGTTCCCACTCATACGGAAACCACTATAATACAGGTTGAAAAGAAAGCAGCCATAGGCTAATGTGGACCTGCTATCCACACTGAATGCTTCTTAGAGGGTAGGTCTTACATGTTGCAAATTCAATGTGCTCAGAAAACATGATTCCAGATTTACAGGGATAGATTCACTTGCCATAAAATATTCTGCACGATTTTGGATCTCAGTTAATACACTATAAAAAATAATAAAAACTAAAACCACACTATCACTATCTAATCAGCGAATGTAGGCATTAAAACGTGAATATAGATGGTCAGAATGATTACAACACATCTTAGTTTAGGTGAAAATAAAACTCTTAAGTTTTTGTAAAAGAAATCATAAATAGAATAGAATAAATATCTGATGCCAACTTTCAAAAGAAAAGCAAATGCAGGCTACATGTTTCTTCGATTCCCAAACATGGCAACACAACTCTGTATAAAGCAAAATTGTGTTTGGCTTCCTTCTCTCAATGTTTTCATCTTATGATCATGTTTAACTCTCATGCATAAAACACACAGAGCTGAATAAATCATAGAAATACGAAACAGGCTTTAACACTGGTCCTCACTAGCGCATAAGCATAAGCACAAGGATTAAAACGTTCTGTTCTTCTTATTCTTGTGCTTGTACTTATGTCACTGAATTTCCAGTGAGGACGTACATCTTTATGCTTGTGCTTATGCCCTAGTGGGGACCAGCCTTTAAGGAGTGACATATCTATTATAACTGGTATGCATGTAATACGTACATGCACATGTATTTCTTTAAAAAAATATAATCATGGTTTTTAAAAACTGCAGTTGATGCAGTAGATATATATAGATATATATCACTTTGCTTGGTATAGACATCTATGTTGAGTTATTAGATAAGCCGCTCCTGATTGGGTGGTTTTAACATCGAGTTCAACTCTACTCTTCCTCCATCCATTTCTTGTTTGCTTGGACTATAGGTACCATTACCAGTTCGTTTCTTATATAATATTACTAAGATTAAAATTAAAAGAATAAGAAGTATACACGCAGCTATCACTCCAATAATAAGTCCTATAGGCTCTTCTGCAGCTTTGCGTGGTAAATGTTCCGCAACTTTAGCGATTTGGCATAACCTTCCTGTGTAGCCATTGGTACAATTACAGGTATAGTTTTGATACTCAGGCATAGAGATACAGGTGCCTTCATGTTCACATTCAACAGGTTCACAATAGTCGATTATAGTCTGACAGTTTGTACCTTTGAACCCAGGTTTACAAGAACACTCATAACCTGATGAACCTGATGGTGTACTCCGGCATGTTGCTCCATTCTTACATGGATTGGAGCCACATTTGTTTTTAAGCTCACTGCAGTTCTTCCCTTTGAATCCCACTTCACATTCACAAATGTAGTCATCCATTAAAGGCACACACTTCACACTATTTTTACAAGGGTTTGGCTGACAGTATTTCAGTAATCCACTGCAATTCATGTTTCCAAAGTCTTCAGTACAGTTGCAATGATATTCATTGTACGATATCCTACTGCATGTGCCATTCATGCATGGAGAGTCATCACAAGGATCAACCAGCTTGTCACAATCCCGTCCAGTGTAATCTACGTCTGTGCATGCACATTTATAACCAGGGAAGAATTTTTGATTCGAACTGTGACTATCGATACAGGTGCCATTGTGTTTACATGGACTACTACTCTCACACTCTTTGATATCACTAGCACATGTCATCCCTTCCCAGCCAGGGAAACAAGAACAATAAAATCCAGTAGAATTTCCACTGCAATTTCCATTGCGACAGGGTTTTCCTACCTTGCACCACTCAGTGGCATTATAAGCACAATTTCTTCCATAATATCCTTCCTTACATTTGCATTCATATGATCCCACAGTGTTAGTACAATTATGTGTACCTGGTCCATAACATACTTTTATGTCACATTCATTGATATCATGTTGACAGAATGAGCCATTAAATCCTTCAGTACAGTTACATGTGTACTTATCAACACCATCAACACACGTTGCATTGTTCGTACAGTTATTTCCAACACAGTCGTCAATGTTGATCTCACAGTTTCTGCCAGTATAGCCAGCAACACAAGTACAACTGTAGTTGAGATGAAGATCTGTACAGTTGCCTCCATTCTGACAAGGTGATGGTGAACATTCATCTGTTACTTTCTCGCACTGCCTTCCGTGATATCCTGCAGGACAGTGACATACAAACCTGTCTTTTCCAAAATCACTGATTTGGAAACTGCTTTCTGAATGTGCTGTGATGTTGTTGGAGCATGTTGCATTATTAACACATGGCTGGTGAGCACATGTCATGTTAGCTGTATTATTGCACTTTAGTCCTGCATATCCCTCTGGGCATGCGCACTTATAAGCATTCCAAATATCTGAACATTTGCCACGAATACAGGGCTGAAGGCTACATATATCATCACTATGACAACCAAGAGGAACACCAGTCAGTTGCGCATCAAAATGAGGCTTCAATGGTGTCACATGACTGACATTGTAACTGGAGTTGTAGTACTCTTTGAATGGCAGCAAAGCCCCGCCTACTCGCAAGTTGTCAAGGCAACCTTTGAAAGGCATTTGTGTGTCTGATCCAATATAAAGAGATGTCGTATTAAGAAGGTTTTGAAGAGCCTGTCCAGTAAACACTGGTTCTGAAAAGCTTTCCACGGTTCCATCGATCTCCAGTTGAACAGAATTTGATAGATTGACCATCACTTTGTGCCATTTTCCATCGTTTATAACTTTCGCTGCAAAGAGTAAGAATATTTAGACAGTAAAATCAGAGCAAGCAAACATCAAAAAGATCTCGTTATCTGCGATGCCATCTGGTTTAAGCCTGATTCACGCTAGTGACACAAGCATGAGCATAACGACATACGCAAGCGCAGATAGTACTATATACGTATGTCGCTATGCTTATGCTTGTGTCGCTAGTGAGAACCAGGCTTTAGCGGATAGGTTAGCTGGTAAGTCTTATGTTTGATAGTGTGATATGGCAACAAAATCGCGCAACATTGTTGCATTAAAAGTTGCAGGATAAATGTTCCTCGTTAGTCGTATTACCACAGCGCGCACAACAAATGCTTTTCGTTGCACGAAGTAGAAGAATTTCTACTCCGTGCAACAAAGAGAATTTGTTGTGCGTGCGGTGGTAATACGAGCAACATTTACTCTGTAACTTGCATCGCACCAAATTACATCGTGTAACATGGCTCGCAAAATCGAATGTCTGCAACATTGCGCGTATGTTCCATCATGTGTCAGTACCTTTAATTTGAATCGCAACAATGCTGCACGATTTTGTCGCCCGTATAGAGGCATTGCACCATCATGTGATGGCAGCTATGACAGGAGGCAGGAAAAATAGAATCTAATCTAATATGATTTACATGAGAAAGAAATCAGGGGGAAAGACTCTATTGTTCCTGCCTCCTGTCATGGCTGCCGTCACGTGATGCTGGTAAGCCTCTATAAGGGCAACACCTTAATACGTTTTCACAAAACTGTAATTTTTCTGCACGGAATGGTACTTCTCAGGAAAGGTTTCTCAGTAAGAGTTTCTCAACGTGAGTTAGGCCTTCGGAGCTAGAGGTCCACGGTTCGATCCTCACGATCTCCACGTCTGTTTCGACTTCTTTCTAATCCGTGTAGCTTCAGCTTTGAATACTCGTAAAACATAGCACCGATAGAGAGAGGGGTAAAGTGAGCACTGTCGGCTTTCATTGATAGCAGTTGAAATTCAACTGAAGGAACTACCGACGTTAAATGTTACTTTGTTAATGTACTTACCTGATTCGATATTTCCAGATGCTCCTCCTAAATCATACGTTACATTTAAAGTGCCATTGTCTATTCTGACCATCAGTTTCTGGTTGTTCTTTGATGCAGTGAATATCGTTGCATGATTCTGACGTGTTCTTGTCATAAACGAGAACTGAGGTTTAAGAGTCACGTGAGAAGTCAAAGTAAACTCGGCTTTGCTGAGACTCGCGTTAAACGTGGCAGGACTGACACCTGAGAAAAAAAAGTGTGGTTAATACTGAAATGAAAATAAAAAACCTGTTTCTATTTCAGGTGCATGGGAATTCGGTTCTTGCTTTTTGTTGTATGAGCTCGTAATAATCTGTTTTTTTTAACAGGTTATTATGGTTATCACAACACTGAAAATATCGTCGACAATATTGGAATTAGTATTAAGGCGCGTTAATACAAGCAACAAAATCTGATCGTGCAACTTTTGCTTGTTGCAAAAACTAGGTAAAAAGTGCTACTTTCTGCAACAAAATCTTGCAACTTGCAATATGGATTTTTGTTGCGCGACAAGTTGCGCTTTGAGGAGTGGTAATACGATCAACATCGTTCTGAAACTTGCAACGCAACAATTTTGCGCGACAAGTTGTACGATTGTTTTGCTCGTATTGCCGCACCTTAACAGACGACCTAATTCCAATCTAACAAAACAATTGTTGTTCATGAACCCAACAGCTAAATGTGTCAGAGATCCTTGGATCAAGATAAGTCAACTTCTTAATGTTGACAAAGAACAGGCTAACAAAAATCCACAAAGGACAGACAAGTCTTCAATGGACTTTTTAAGACAGAACTTTGGTTCATCATAGTCCCCACTGTTCAACTGATAGTTGATACATAGTGGAATGATACTGATATGATAACCATATAATGCTGTTCCGACCTTCTTAAAAATAACGAGTACATCCAAGTTCCCTTACAACCACATCATTATTATTTACTACGATACTTACACTCAAACTGTCCATGATCAACATCTATACATGTGCTTCCTCCATCACACGGTTGTACCAGTGAACAGCCATAAAGTGAACAGTTTCTTCCACCATAAAATCGATTACAGTGACACTTGAAATCATTCCAAGTATCTTTACACCTTCCTTTGCCTCCACAAGGAGAACCAGCACAGATATTCTCTCCAGGACAACCCTTACCCAAATCTTGATTCTCAACAAGTTGAAAACTATCTAGGGATGTAGGGGCTTTGAAAAACAAGAAGAGTTTGTTGTTAAGACGCATGTCTTGAATGCAGCCACGCAAACCTTTCGTTGTCATGACAATATCTTTTGAGAACGCTGCCCAATCTTTAAGTCCACCGAGGTAAGTACTTGACAAACCGATAGAAGAAGGCAAAGTCATGCCAGAACCAGTTACATTATCAACCTTAGACTCGTTAACATTTATTGAAATAAAATGATATTGCCCATCGTTGACCTTTGGGATGAGAGTTAACATGTTGTTGTCGCCCCCTTTAGTAGACTTTACGAGGATGGCTCCGTTAGAAAGGACCACAGTAATGTGGCCTGAAGAACCAGTAAAGAAAGCTATCAAACCATTACTCTCTCTCGTTCTTATGAAGAAAGACAGCTCGCTTGACATGCCGAATGTCGTTGGAGTAGAAAACTTTGCGTAGCTTGGCTTAGCATTCGACTGGACCAGCGATCTTCTTCTTCTGCGAGCAGCATCGTTGAGTGTTGACTGGGCACCAAATGTTCCTGCGATGAAGGCTGGTGAAGAAAATGAAAAAAGGATGAAATATTAGCTTCACTAGTTCTAAATCAATTTTATTTAGAGAGGGTGACACGTGGCAGTCGCAACTGATAAACTTGTGGTCCTCTATGTTTAACGTCTCTGAATGAGACAGGACCGCCATTTTACGTGGTCATCCGAGCCACGGTGAAGGTTTAACCATTGAATTTTCACAATATATATATATATTTTTTTTTTTTTTTTTGAGCAAAGGCAAAACCTTCTAGAAGTCAGATATTTTAAGACCCCGAGTTTGGGTCCAGCCGCTGGGATTTGAACCGATGACCTCCCGCAAAACAGACCTATGCCCAACCAACTGAGCCAACTCGGAGGTGGTTATCACCTAAGCCGGCTATGCACCTAATCTCGTGTAAGATAGACTGCTAATGACGGTTACTAGTTGGAAAATTGTAGGTGTGTCGAATACAACAAGTGAATTAGGCCCGTTTCAAACGCCGCGCTACAGTCGCGCCGAACCAAATAGTTTTCATTTGGCACATGAATAGCGCGACGTCTAAAACAATTAAGTTCGGCACGACGAGGTAGGTGCGACACAAACTTGAGCTCGACCGTGTCAGTCGCTCCGCACGGCAAAAGTTCGACACTGTTTCAAACGTCGAGCTATTCATGTGCCAAACTTAATGCATACATTATTTTTGGAGCAAATATCAGCGGTTGTCCTAGTGAGTATGCGCAATATCTTCACGAGAAGCAAAAACAAGATGGCGACCGACATGCGTTCAAAAATTTATGCGTCAAAAATTGAAACTTTCGTCAAAATGCAGAAACGAGTCAAAATGAAAAGAAAAATATGTTTTTGTTTGTGGTTTCTGGCAAAAATATAGTTTGATAAAGTTTTTTTAAGGATAATATCTTTATTACGCCGTCCAGAAACATCATTACTATTATTGTTAGTTCGATCGCCACGAAAGGCGGAAATAATTGCAATATTTTGATTTTTGAATTTTGCCTTCATGATTATTCGTCGTTTCTTTTTTTTTTTCCTATAGGTTGAAGAAAGTTTCAATGATTCTAGAATATTTCTTAATTACCTACTACAGAGTGTAGTTCGACGTTTAAAACAGCGCCGAACTTAATCATTCGGCGCGACTAGAAGTTCGGCGCGACTGTAGCGCGGCGTTTGAAACGGGCCTAAGAGGGAAACTTAAACATAGTGCAAAAGAAGTTTGCCACTATATACAGCCAGTAGCTCTTCGTCGGAGTAAGGACTCTGACGAAGGACTTTTGTCCGAAACGTCAGTATACAGTTAAAACCTTTTTACACAGTTTTCAAGTTTCCTTCCCTTTTCACTTCCAGTAAGTAAGATTGATTTAGACAAACTCACTTGTATTACACTGGCCTCCAGTCCATGGCCTGTTACATTCACATCTGTAATCAAGCCATTCATCGATGCATCTTCCATTAACACATGGATTAGGCTGACATACTTGTACACGTGGACACCCACTAATAACATTAACAAGCTCTACGTCACTGTGTGTTGGGATTACTGTGAGTCCATCAACCTCAACTGCACGAATACAACCAATCAACGGCTTCTTATTTCCAATATTTGAAGCACCGCCAATGAACAGTTTTACCAAGACATCATTTGATGAACGGCTCATCGTCTTTGTACAATCACTGCAAGAGGAGTTATCGATGTTTACTTGAACATTTGTACTTGTCATGTTAACGAGGACTTCATGCCAATGTCCATCTGTTAGGTTTGCGTTAGAACCAACAGTACGGCTTGCACCAGCATAATTCAGTAACAATCCTTCTTCCTTTAATTGTAGTAAGAGTTTCCCTCCAGAGTCAACTGCCAAGACTCCATACTTTAAAGTAGTTCTGAACTGTAATGATATAGTTAGGAAACGTTTACCAACACCAAATGCCATGTAAGACGAGCCATTCATGCTGATAGTCGTACTATTTTCACAATTCTGGCCACCAAATCCTGGTATACAGCTACATGTGTAATTGTCAAGGCCTTGATCCAAACACGTGCCGTTGTTAAGACAAGGGTTGTTAGGCCGGCAGCGGGAAACTGGGTACTCACAAAGACGGCCAGTGTAATTGGCTGGACAAGAGCAGTTGAACTCGTTGATTAAATCATTACATGTTGCGTTGTTTTGACAAGGATTAGAGGCACATTCATCTATGTCTATGGAACAGTTATACCCTGCAGAGTGGAATGTTGAGACATGTTAATTATTTGTATTATAAAGTGCACCTAATGCCTGATACGATACTACATGAAGTGAATAGCCGAATGGTAAAATATTTCTTCATTTGAGAGTTGCGTCTTTAAGTTATGTAGAATCAATACCGAAAGTATTGTATCAGGGGTTAGGTGTACTTTTGAAATCAGTAATTTGTGGACCACATCTCTAACAGAAACCTCACCTGTGTAGCCAGGAACACACGTACAGTTGAAGTAATTAATGTGGTCGTTACAAGTGGCTCCATTGTAACAAGGGTTGCTGGCACATTCATCGATGTCTGTAGAACAGTTGTAGTCTGTATATCCAGGTACACATGTACAGTTGTATGTACCATCTCCATTGTTGCACGCGGCACCATTCTTACAGTATCCTAATGCACATTCATCTATATCTTGATCACAGTGTCTTCCTTCCCACCCTGAGGCACAAATACATGCGTACTCATATATCCCATCAACACATGTTGCACCATTCTTGCAGGGTTGTTTGTTGTGAGCACATTCATCAATGTTCTGATAACAATTGTCGCCTGAAATAAACAAGTCAACAAGGGATCAATCAATTACCTATGTTGAATTTGAGAAAGGAAATATATCAAAATACAGTGCTGGTGCTGGCTAGCAAACTCATCTAACTATCCACGGTCACTTCTTACCTGTCCATCCTGGCTCACAGTAGCACTTGTATCCAGTGTATTCAGAATTCTTACACAAACCTGTGTTACAAAGAGTTTTATTCTGACACTCATCAATGTCGAGTTCACAGTGTGTACCAGTAGTAAACTCATTACAAACACAATAATATGAGCCAATGGTGTTGTAGCATGTCCCGTTTGAATTTGTACAAATTGCATCTAAGGAAGAAATTAGCATTGAAAAAATATATTAAAAATCGGCAAAATTGTAATACTTATTGAAAAATAATGTTTCTGTTGATAACTGAACGTGAACAACACATCATATACTCACTATCAAGACACTCATCTATGTCTTTATCACAATGTTCTCCTTGAAATCCTTTGTTGCATGTGCAGGTGTAACTGTTAATACCATCTACACATGTCCCATTATTACATCCATGTGATGGACAGTCATCTATGTTGATCTCACATTGTGTACCATTAAAACCACTTGGACAATGACACTTGTAATGGCCTATCTCATCAGAGCATGTTGCATTATTCTTACAAGGATTCGATGCACATTCATCGATTTCAATGTTACATAAATCACCATGGTAACCAGATGGGCACTGACAGGTGTAGTTATTGATTCCATCGACACAGGTTGCATTTTGCACACATGTGTTTGATTGACAGTCATCAATGTTTATGGAGCAGTTACGTCCTGTAAAGCCTTGTAGGCATGTACAATTGAAGTCGTAATTATTGAGCACAGATAATGTACATGTTCCATTGTTCTCACATGGATTGGGATAACAAACATCCAACTCACATCTACAAACAAAACAAAAGCAAGAGATTAGATATCAAATTCATGGCATGTCTGATTTCTACAGACAACTATATCAAGCAGTAAAAGAATTGCATGGAAAACACAGTTTGTTGCTGTGATAATCTATCTCGGCATAGCAAGATATCACATGTGTAGATACAGCTATTTCAAAAAACATTGAATACTGAATACTGAATAGTGCATTCCATTGTGGGTCTCATTAATTTGAAATAAAAAGTAAATATACAGCGATTTGCTCTCTATATGTAGATAGTATGTTGTTTCGGATACAAAGCACTAAAAATAACATAAATAATCATTATTTATTTTATTGTCCAACCTCGTCCCCAGGGCCTTCTCACGCGAAGACGCGAAGAAGAGAAGACCCTGGCGTTGGCTGGTCAAATAAAGATTTTGATTGGCTAACTTTTCTTCCGGTTATTTCAGAGGTATTTGCGTGACACCCAGGATTTCTGGGTGTCACGTGACCAGCCAACGCCAGGGTCTTCTCTTCTTCGCGTCTTCGCGTGAGAAGGCCCTGGGGACGAGGTTGTTTATTGTCGACAATACTACATAATGACCCAAAATGCATTTAGGTCTTGGAATGCACTATTCAGTATGCAGTATTCAGTATTCAACGTTTTTTGAAAAAGCTGTATGTTATAGTAAAAGGAATGAAGAGATATGATAAAAGAATTAAGATGTGGGGTTTGTAAATGACCAAAAGTCATGCAACTGGATATATCAAAATTTTTGAAAAAGAATTTCAACATGCACTTCAGCCAATTTTGAAATGGTGGTCGGCACAGAAATAAATATACTAGTGAAATACTAATGAAATGCGTTCGGTGTGAATAATTGAATAAAGAATTAAGAGAAAAAATATATATGATATTTTTCTCTTAATTCTTTACAGAAATATATAAATGAAGTATGTTCTAGATGTTATCATTACCTTTTTCCATGGAAACCTCTTGTACAGTTGCAGTGAAAATCAGCCACTCCATCTACACAAGTACCATTGTTTGAACATGGTTGAGACGCACAGTCATTAATGGTGTCCAGTTCACAATGTGTACCATTAAACCTTGGTAAACAGGAGCAGTTGTAGCCATTAACACCTTCATTACAGGTGCCACCATTCTTGCATGGGTTACTCTGGCACTCAACAATATCTACTGAGCAGTTGCTTCCAGTAAAACCTGATGAAAGATGATCAGTGATGCATAATCAAGTTTGCTCAGACAAAATATTCACCTTTTCAGCATTATAGGCCTTCACGTGGTGAATAATATTACCATCGTACTAACTTTTGTACAATTTATCTACTTGAATTTGTTTATTGTTCTCAAAATTTTAGCTAGTATTTAGGTAGTTTTCAGATATTCACCACATGAAGGTCTCCCTGGTGCAAATCTTGGCCAGAATCCTGTAAGATCCTGTAAGATTAGGATCCTATGCAGGATCTTAACTAGGATTCAGATCCTATTCAGGGTCCTGTCTAGGGTTTGGATCCTATGCAGGATCTTACCTAGGATTCAGATCCTATTCAGGGTCCTCTCTAGGGTTTGGATCCTATTCAGGATCTTACCTAGGATTCAGATCCTATTCAGGGTCCTCTCTAGGGTTTGGATCCTATTCAGGATCTTACCTAGGATTCAGATCCTATTCAGGGTCCTCTCTAGGGTTTGGATCCTATTCAGGATCTTACCTAGGATTCAGATCCTATTCAGGGTCCTCTCTAGGGTTTGGATCCTATTCAGGATCTTACCTAGGATTCAGATCCTATTCAGGGTCCTGTCTAGGGTTTGGATCCTATTCAGGATCTTACCTAGGATTCAGATCCTATTCAGGGTCCTCTCTAGGGTTTGGATCCTATTCAGGATCTTACCTAGGATTCAGATCCTATTCAGGGTCCTCTCTAGGGTTTGGATCCTATTCAGGATCTTACCTAGGATTCAGATCCTATTCAGGGTCCTCTCTAGGGTTTGGATCCTATTCAGGATCTTACCTAGGATTCAGATCCTATTCAGGGTCCTCTCTAGGGTTTGGATCCTATTCAGGATCTTACCTAGGATTCAGATCCTATTCAGGGTCCTCTCTAGGGTTTGGATCCTATTCAGGATCTTACCTAGGATTCAGATCCTATTCAGGGTCCTCTCTAGGGTTTGGATCCTATTCAGGATCTTACCTAGGATTCAGATCCTATTCAGGATCCTCTCTAGGGTTTGGATCCTATTCAGGATCTTACCTAGGATTCAGATCCTATTCAGGATCCTGCCTAGGGTTTGGATCCTATTCAGGATCTTATCTAGGATTCAGATCCTATTCAGGATCCTGTCTAGGATTAGGATCCTATCCAGGATCCACAGGATTGCTGGGATTTCTGTGGTATTCAAAATGGCACCTGCTAACAGCCCAAGGAAAAAGCTTTATTTGTCAAGTTATTTGCCTTATTCAAGAGATATCGCCAAAGAATCACAAAGTTAGCACTAAGAGTGGGTAAACAGAAGGCTAGTTTTCATGGCCTCAAAAGTGTGTTGGAAAGCTGCATGTACAAGAACCCAGGAAGAACCCTATTTTACGTATAGCGAACGTAAACTATTGCAGAGAAAGTGAAGAAAAAGACGTTACACTTGAAGGTATATTATTGTATATTGAAAGTATAATATTACGAATTTATTTTATAAATATTTTGTTTCATTTCATTTCGTTTTGTTCCGCAAATTTAAAGTAGACTCCGACATTCCATTTCGTTTCGTTCCGCAAAGTAGACTCCATTCCGTTTTGTTCCGCTAAGTAGACTCCAACACTCCATTTCGTTTCGTTTCATTCTGCAAAGTAGACTCCATTTAATTTTGTTTCATTCCGCAAAGTAGTGTAAGCCAATCCTAACATGGTGAGGCAAAAACTTTTTTTTTGGATTTGTACTCTTTTGTTTTTTTTTTGTTTTTTTTAAATTTCTAATATTTAGTTCATAAAAAAAATAAAATTGAAATAAAACCTTTTTATTATGTTGCCAATTAGAAAACTATAAATTACTGCACTGTATACTAACAGTATCCTGTAGGACACTGGCCAAGATCCTGTAGGATCCTTTAGGGTCCTGGCCAATATATCCTGTAGGATCCTGTAGGGTCCTGGCCAATATCCTGTAGGATCCTGTAGGGTCCTGGCCAATATCCTGTAGGATCCTGTAGGGTCCTGTAGGGTCCTGGCCAATATCCTGTAGGGTCCTGGCCAATATCCTGTAGGATCCTGTAGGGTCCTGGCCAATATCCTGTAGGATCCTGTAGGGTCCTGGCCAATATCCTGTAGGGTCCTGGCCAATATCCTGTAGGATCCTGTAGGATCCTGGCCAATATCCTGTAGGATCCTGTAGGGTCCTGGCCAATATCCTGTAGGATCCTGTAGGGTCCTTGCCAATATCCTGTAGGATCCTGTAGGGTCCTTGCCAATATCCTGTAGGATCCTTTAGGGTCCTTGCCAATATCCTGTAGGATCCTGTAGGGTCCTGGCCAATATCCTGTAGGGTCCTGGCCAATATCCTGTAGGATCCTGTAGGATCCTGTAGGGTCCTGGCCAATATCCTGTAGGATCCTGTAGGGTCCTTGCCAATATCCTGTAGGATCCTGTAGGGTCCTTGCCAATATCCTGTAGGATCCTTTAGGGTCCTTGCCAATATCCTGTAGGATCCTGTAGGGTCCTGGCCAATGTCCTGTAGGATCCTGTAGGGTCCTGGCCAATATCCTGTAGGGTCCTTGCCAATATCCTGTAGGATCCTTTAGGGTCCTTGCCAATATCCTGTAGGATCCTGTAGGGTCCTGGCCAATGTCCTGTAGGATCCTGTAGGGTCCTGGCCAATATCCTGTAGGGTCCTGGCCAATATCCTGTAGGATCCTGTAGGGTCCTGGCCAATATCCTGTAGGATCCTGTAGGGTCCTGGCCAATATCCTGTAGGGTCCTGGCCAATATCCTGTAGGATCCTGTAGGGTCCTGGCCAATGTCCTGTAGGATCCTGTAAGGTCCTGGCCAATATCCTGTAGGATCCTGTAGGGTCCTGGCCAATATCCTGTAGGATCCTGTAGGGTCCTGGCCAATATCCTGTAGGGTCCTGTAGGGTCCTGGCCAATATCCTGTAGGGTCCTGGCCAATATCCTGTAGGATCCTGTAGGGTCCTGGCCAATGTCCTGTAGGATCCTGTAAGGTCCTGGCCAATATCCTGTAGGATCCTGTAGGGTCCTGGCCAATATCATGTAGGGTCCTATACATGATCTTGTTCAGGATAATACACAGAATCCTTCAGGATCCTCTAAGATCCTAACAAGATCCTAACAGGATCCTGGCCAAGATTGCACCAGGGCTATTGCCGAAAAGGTGAATTACAACATTCTTGTCTTAATAAAGGATTTGAAAACATTTGAATATGAGGTGACCACTTGGATCAATCGAAATGATCACGAGTTAACCGAAATGACTTTTCTATGGATCGAAATAAAAACACAACCAAACGTTTTTCTCATAGGCTGCCAACACTTCAGGAAATTCTGTTGTATCTTTCAAGTATAGATCTTAACTCACCTGGTTTACATACACATGTGTAATGGTTGATTTCATCAACACAGTCTTGGTTAGGATTACAGTTGTTATTAACACATTCGTTAATGTTGTTTTCGCATCTTGTTCCATTAAAACCAGCAGGACAAGTACAATCAAAGCCATCAATCTTATCTGTACAATTGCCTGAAAAATCCAAACATACAGCATTTTTCAAATCAACTTATCTATTTTACTATGAGAAACATTTTTCAACTTCAAAGAATAGGAGTTTAGCATTACATTAATTTTGAGGTTTTAAGATGGTACTCTAGGCTATTTGGTTTCATTTTACATTAACTTCAAAACACTGAAAGGGGCCTTAAGGAGGCTCAAAATAGTTTTCCTTGAATGAGCCCACATGCTCTCTTAAATGACGTAGCACTGAATCAATTTGAACTTGGAAATAGGAAAATTTTGTCCCAAAAGTTTTTATACTGAAACTAAAATAACTCGAAAACTGGACGATAAGAACTTTGCATGTGGATTTTCACTGTGCAGTTTTTGAGTTATAATTTTATAAATGGAAAACTTTGCACACATTCAAAGTTTGCTATCGTTGTCATAGCAACATGTTACAGGGGTTTTTTTCATTTCAACCTTTACTTTATGGTCTTTGGTCTTCTGGGTCAATTTACTTTCATATATTAGCGATATAAAGCTTTCCAGGGTCATTTTGGTTAGTATACATGCAAGTTCAAAAACCCTTACTAGCCTCCTTAACTTGCATGGAAGCTATATCCAAACTTATATAATAACACATTTATAATATATTTATAAACAGACATTTTTTAACCTGTTTGGCAATTAAAGCTATATAGATGCTATAAAATCTAGACTTAGTTCACATGATGTTACCTCCATTAATACAACGATTGGGACTGCAATCATCAATGTTGTTTTCGCAATGCTTCCCATTGAAGCCTCTAACACATCTACAGTCATAAGTGCCAATATAATCTTGACATGTTGCATTATTCAGACATGGTGAGGAGGCACATTCATTGACATTTTCAGAGCATGTTGGGCCTGTGTAGCCGGAGCCAGTGCAGTTACAGGTGAAGTTATTGACACTATCAACACACTTTCCATTAGCACAAGGAAGAGAGGCACAATCATTGATGTTAGTTTCACATCTGATGCCTGTGAATCCTGAAAACACAGTCAATTATATTTAATCAATTCTCAATGATAAAACCTGTTACAGCACAATTAACTACTATACCCAGGGTCTTTAATGGATAGTGAGAACCAATCAAATTGTTGAATAAAAACAATATATTACAACTCTGGGTAGCTGAGCCAATCAGAGACCAGCAGAAACCAATAGCAACATTGAGTCCTTTTTTTTCCATGAGAAAAAGACAGTGGCTATAGATAAGCGGTATAGATAAGCGATGGCTGTTCTTGTGCAGTCCAGGTTTCTGATTGGCTCGACTATCCAAAGATGGAACGCATTGCTTTCATTCTACATGCGCATTTTAAATCCGTGAGTTGATATTTGCGCATTATAAATGAATAAATTATTATTATTATCATTATTATTTGATTGGTTCTCTGGCTCTCACACAGTAAACCATTGATGGATACAATATTTGGAACATACTGTATCTTACTAATTGACAAGAAAAAATCATAATTTGAAGATGGAAAAATGCATGCAACTTTTGCAACTTCCCTATCTACATATATACGTACTTACCACTTTGACAAGTGCAGTTAAAACCATTACTACTGGTGTTGCTGTCCCTATAGCATGTACCATTGTTAAGACAAGGAGACAATTCACAAGCATTAAATGATGAATCACAGTTCCTTCCTGTCCATCCTGCAGGGCATGTACATGTATAGTTGTTCCTGTCAGATGATTCCCTACACACTCCTCCATTCTTACATGGTTTGGCATCACAAAGTGAACCACGAAATATGTCACAGTTCTTCCCAGACCACTGTGGTCCACAGAGGCATGTATAAGAATTGACACCATCAACACAAGTACTGAATGAATGACAAAGATTTCCACTGCATTCATTGATATTCACTTCACAGTAATATCCAGTAAAACCAGGATCACATTCTGCAGAATTAATTAATTTTATAAATAAATTATTCAATACATTATTGTATATCATTATATAGTTTGGATAGCACACACACAGCTTATTGCAATTGGTCTAGAACTTTGCCTTATTAGTGAATGGAACGCATTTGCTGATGCCATCTGCACATGTGTTGCAAACTTTGCAAAGAAGTGTAAGAAAAAGCATTGAAATTACAACAGATATTTTCTTTCTATATATGAAACAAATAAAACAGCTTTTTTCCATGCTCCATTCAGTAATTAAAGTGACTTAAGAAGTACCAAAAGCACTCAATGCAAGAAGACTGTGAGAAGCACTTGCCACATTGTTTTGTACATGCTTATGTCACTTCCTGCATGCTTATTACTGAACAGAGCATGAATAAAAATGTTTTATTTGTTAACCATTCTGGTACTTAATTAAATTCTGTTAGAATGACAAAACTTAAATTGATAAAATTAAAGACAACAAAAATCATATGGACTAATTAACACAGCTTCTACATCTACCACATTATTTATAAGAATGAGCATTACAATTATTTTATATTTTGGTACTCACTTTTCCTGGTACAGCCTGCTTGAGAAGCCAGTGGACATCCTGCTTGCACATTTGTTGCCCCTTGTGACATAACAAGAGGAATATTTCTCCCACTCTCAATACAACCAACAAATCCCTTAATTGAACTTGTATTACTAAGGTTACCACCAGCATATAAGGGTCCACTTCCTGCAAAGTTCAAGATATCTTTAGAAACTACTGCAGAGTAACTCTTTGGTCCATCAATTCTTATAGTTGCATTCACAGATGAGCTGCCAGGATCAAATTTCACTGTGTATATGTAGTTTTTATCAAGTTCACTACCAGCATGAACTAAGCCTTCAACTCCATTAACCTTCCATTGTAATGTCAGACGACTTGGAGTAAAATACGGTGGGCTGACAGATATGTTATAGTCTACGGTGCCTGGACTGACTCGTAGTAAAATATAATCATCTCCATTTCCGGCTTGATATAACAAGACACCACCACGACATGTCCTGAAGATGAGGTCAAATCCTTGTTTGAGAGGAATCGTCGCAGTTGTCACTTGCATGAATGATGTCTCATTAAAGAAGAATTTATCTCCTGCCTCCAAATATCCAATACACATGCACTCTGCAAAATAACAAATGAATTGATTGTCAAATCTGTTAACGGTAACAATATAACAGCCCATGGCCAGTGAGGCCAAAGTGAACAAAACTGCACTCTGAATATTGGACCTTACTGCTATTTCCACTGTTTTGTTTTGTTAAATATCATTGCTTAGTGATAAATCAACTGCACTCTAAATGTTGGACCTTGAGTAACAAAAATGCAGACCTTCGGGGCCTGTGAAGAAGGGTGCAAATGCACCCTTTGCACCTCCCTGGCTACTATAGGCTTGAGATCTTATTATGTGCAGGAGAGCTGCATATAATAGCTATCAAATGCAGTTGTGACAAGGCTTAAGTGTGAAAGTGCAGTACATAGGGCCGAGCAGGTAAAGTGATAGATTGAATGAAGGGAAATAATAGTTCTCATTATGCATTTGGTGTCAGAAGATTTACCGCAGTAGGGCTGGCATCGTGAAATAAAAAAGGAATATAGCAAAACAAACCAATGAATGGATAACATCAAAGCAGCTCGTGAATTGTTGCCATATTTGCCATATATATATAGAGAGAGAGAGATTGACCTCTAATCATCATACTGAAGTTAATTACGATTTTCCAGGAAACACTAGATGCTGCAAAAAACACTATACAGACCAAATATGTATCAATGTTACATATAGAACTCTTTCGATCTTCTCTTTCAACTGAATGTGACTTACGGAGACTTTGGTTAGAAACGTTAATGAGCTAAATATCGTTATATAAGTCTTCTTAATATCTAATTTGCGGTTATTACGCCATAATATATGTCATGCATAAATGCACTTTACGCACAAACAGGATATATAACATGAACATTTTTCCCAACAAGTATTATCTACAATCGTCGTTATAACTTTTATGAATGCCTTACTTGAGTCTTGATTGCGAAAGAAATGTTATCCACTCTACTCAATATGAGTCACCTGCAGTCTTTCTAAATCAATAAACTTTAATACTAGGCCTTTATAAGTTCAATATGAACTAGCTAGTTTATAAACAACAACATGAATTTAGGTCCGTATATATCAACCACCATATCAATCATTCAGCAAACGAATTTTGATTCATGATATAAAGCTAAAATGCTATCTATGAAACGCAACCATAAAACAAACAAAAGTCGGTTAACCAAAGCGCTCGAACTCGAGAAGAGCTTCGAACCGATTAAGAACATCTTGGTTGAGAATTCCTTTCAAATAAACGATCATTTAAATCGATGAGATAAAATCGCACTAGCCTACGTCTAGGTTAAAGTCTATCTCAAAGAAAAATCCTTTAGCGTAACGAAAATCTAAACGAATCTAGGGAAACTAGGGTCGATGATTTTTTGATGCAAATCTAAAGCTTAAATACACAGTATAAAACACAACAGCAGCTAAGAAAGAACCAAATGCTTACCCAAAACCACGACCAAATATACCGCTAAAGCCTTCATATTCTACTTGATAAAAAGAGTATTAAAAATTATCGACTTCGTCCTTCATGGTCTACTCGATTGGAATAACAATTTCTAAAAGTTTTAGCATAACTTTGACATGGTTGCTATTGTTAGCAATTGAATTCGGTAGAAACTATCTGCGTCTTGAACAACACCGGATTAAAATCAATTAGCTGGGGAGAATTTAGAATATAATCTTTGCCAAATTGTTATGATAATGGCTTTTTAAAGCTTTTATAGTAACTTGGAGCATCAATTTTTACAGAAAACGTTATTCTTACTTTTTAATGAAAAAGCTAAGACAGAGATAGAATTAAGAAGCAGAAATTTAGAGGATCACATTTTTTTTCTGATGGAAAGCAAGATGTATTTTCTCCTTACATAGGTTGGAATGCAAACAATTCTTAGGGGCGGTGCGGTAGAGTACGGTATGAAAAAGTTGATAAAACTGCTAGACAAATATGAATTTGTTTCTTTTTCCTTTTTAATTAAAAACAAACATCAAGGAATAAAAATTTCAAAAAATCTTGGGAAAAAAAGGATATTGCAAAGTCGAGATTGGAATTTGAAGAATGCTAGAAAAGATGACGTAGTATACGTAATATCCGTAATGATCTATATGATTATCTAAAATGACACGAGCTTTTTATGTACTTGTTGAATAAACAATTGATTGCATGATTGACTTAATATTACGTAAATAATAGGCTTTATTATAAGAAATGCATTAAAATCATGTCCATTTTTCCATAGTTCGTTGTCTTCGAGTATGAGAACGTCCTTACTCGGGACATCTTTCTTACTCTTACTCAAGCTCAAATCGAGTGTTCAAAAGTAGACAGTCACCTAAATTTCATGTAATAAGGTTATTTTAGGCCACAGGCTAACATAAGGCTGACATGAATGTGTATTTCATTCTAACAATATGTACTAACCGAAGTGGGGAGGGGGAGGGGGAGGGAAAATGGCAAAAGTTACAAAAGCGCGCTGAAAAAGACGGGACAAAGGAACTTTTTTTAATAGATTTAAATGTAATTCAGATAGATAGATAGTTTATTTATAAAAGCATTGCAACTTTCAGGGTTGAATAACGCTAATATTTCCAAGTATAAAAACTATAGGAAACTAAATATATGCAAAAAATATCAAATATATACTAATAATGAAATGAAGATATATACGCTAAATTGATAAAAGTTTAAAATTACTACAAAATCTAGGGTCGTGATTTCTTAGGCCTTAAGGGCATTATGAATAATAAAACTATTTTGAAATCTTTTGGTCTTAAAGGCAGGATTAAAACTCCGCTTCTTCTTTAAAGTACGAGTACACGAATTAGGCGCCGGCAGCAGCTTCCGCAATCTGTTTTTTACCCAGTATATGTACTCGTATTGCTTCTAGGTGCTTATTTATTGAATCAGCTTGATCGATATGCTCTTGCTGTAACCTCACAGCCCATGGCAAGGGAAATCAAGTTTGGAGACCATGGCTGCTTACCTTACAACACCTCTCTCGGTTCCAAGATCAAAAACCTGTGTGTTAAAAGCTATCTTAATTCAGATAAAACAGAAAAAAACGAAACAGCGTAAGTATTTTCTTCTTTTTTTTTCGCACTAAGGTCATGATCATGTCGATATAGTTAAGCTTATATAGTCACGCAGCCATTAACTTTAAAGCTTTCCTACGTACCTCTGACATTTAGAAATAGTTATGACTACGTATTTAAAAATGTCAACCTATTGCCACTTTTGCCAGTTGTTTTCTAAGTTGTAATAAGCTTCATTTCTTTGTATTCGTGTAATATTTTGTATACTTACCAAATTCGAACACACTTAACTATTTGAAGTGTTATTTATTGAATACTACTGTCTGTTATAGTATCACACTCTTAAACTTGGTTCTCTTAGATTCTCTCAAAACTGTTAAAAAGTTTACTTTAGTCCCCAGATAAGAGATTATACTCTAAGAAACTTATGATCTCTTATCTGGGGACCTAAAAGTAATAACTTTTTTTACTAGTTTTGAGAGAATCAAGTTTAATGATGTCATTCTATTATTTACCAGGTGTAAGCTGAAGAGAACGAAAAACTCCAGTTTCTCTGGCCAAATATGTATCTGGGATTATGACGGCACTGGAGAAGAATACCAGATACTTGCTGGACCAGTATTCATTGTCATTTATACATTAAGTGGAGTTATATTGGGTCTTTTCACTGGCACGTTTAACCGTAAAAACATCCTCATTGCCTGTCTTCTTCTTTGGAGTGCAATGACGTTGTTGACAGGATTTGCTAAGCATTATTGGCATTTACTACTTACAAGGTTTATTCTTGGTATTGGGTAAGTAATGATGACAATATTATGCAATACGTCATTGGATTATTATTATTATTATTATTAATAATAATAATAACTGGGCAGATCCACGATCAATACACTCTTGGTTTACAGTATTACAGTTGTTATTAACACATTCGTCAATGTTGTTTTCGCATCTTGTTCCATTAAAACCAGCAGGACAAGTACAACTAAAGCCATCAATCTTGTCTGTACAAGTGCCTGAAAAATCCAAACATACAGCATATTTCAGATCAAACTAGTCGTTCCCAGGCTGCCTCGTACGGCGATTTACGTACTTCGTGACATCTTCGGACTTTCCGAAGAGTTTCCGAAGTACAACTTCTGACATAGAAACCAAAAAAACACGCGTAGCATTTTTAGACTCGTGCCGGCCATAGGCCTGGGCACGAGTAATTAGCACGGGTGGCGTAGCGGCGAGAGCACTTCCCTCTCACCAAGGCGACCCGAGTTCGAGTCCCGCTGGGCTCGTTGTCGTATGTGAGTAGAGTTGTTTGTTGGTTCTCTCCTGTGCTTCGAGGGTTTTTCCGGGTTCTCCGGTTTTTCCTCCCTCCTCAAAAATCAACTTCTAAATTCCAATTGGAATGCAGTGGAGTAAGAGCCACTCTGTGGATTCCACTATTAATCGCATTTATTTACGCATTTATTTATATCCTACCATGAGAAACATTTTTCAACTTCAAAGAATAGGAGTTAGACAGTCTATAAAAGGTCAATTCTTTTAGCATTTCATTTGAGGTTATGAGATCATGGTACTCAAGGCTATTTAGTTTCATTTTATATCAACTTCAAAGCACTGAAAGGGGCCTTAAGGAGGCTCGAAATAGTTTTCCTTGAACAACCCAGCACACTCTTTTAAATGGCGTAGCACTGAATCATTTGAACTTGGAAATATTTCTTTTTCAGTAAAATCAAAGATTGGATCAGGACGTTCAAACATGCCAATTTTAAATGATTTTCACCATGCGGTTTTTGAGTTATGATTTTTTAAATGAAAAAACTTTGCACATGATATTTGAAGTGTTCTATCGTTGTCATAGCAACGTGTTACTTTTTTTTTCATTTCAACCTTTACTTTATGGTCTTTGGTCCTCTCGGTCAATTTACTGTCATATATTAGCCATATTATAAAGTTTTTCAGGGTCATTTTTGTTAGTGTACATATGCAAGTTCAAAAACCCTTCCTAGCCTCCTTAACTTGCATGGAAGCTATATCCAAACTTATATAATAACACATTTATAATATATTTATAAACAGACATTTTTTAACCTGTTTGGCAATTAAAGCTATAGACGCTATAAAATCTAGACTTAGTTCACATGATGTTACCTCCATTAATACAACGATTGGGACTGCAATCATCAATGTTGTTTTTGCAGTGCTTCCCATTGAAGCCTCTCACACATCTACAGTCATAAGTGCCAAAATAATCATGACATGTTGCATTATTCAGACATGGTGAGGAGGCACATTCATTGACATTTTCAGAGCATGTTAGGCCTGTGTAGCCGGAGCCAGTGCAGTTACAGGTGAAGCTGTTGACACCATCAACACACTTTCCATTAGCACAAGGAAGAGAGGCACAATCATTGATGTTAGTTTCACATGTGATGCCTGTGAATCCTGAAAACACAGTCAATTATATTTAATCAATACTCAATGATAAAACCTGTTACAGCACAACTATTATACCCGGGAACAACCACACTGCAGGATAGTGAAAACCAATCAAATTGTTGAGTAAAAGCAATGTATTGCAACTCTGCATAGTTGAGCCAATCAGAGACCAGCAGAAAACAATAGAAAAAATTCTTTTTTTCCCATAAGGAAAAGACAATGGCTAGAATAGCTGTTCTTGTGCAGTCCAGGTTTCTGATAATGGCTCGACTATCCAAAGATGGAATGCATTGCTCTCATTCTACATGCACATTTTAAATCCGTAAGTTGATATTTGCACATTATAAATGAATAAATTATTATTATCATTATTATTTGATTGGTTCTCTGGTTTTCCGTGTCTAAGCTGCCCCAGTTATGGTAGTCACTCAGTAAATCATTGATGGATACAATATTTGGAACATATCTTACTAATTAACAAGAAAAAATCATAATTCGAAGATGGAAAAATGTATGCAACTTTTGCAACTTCCCTAGCTAGATATATATGTACTTACCACTTTGACAAGTGCAGTTAAAACCATTACTACTGGTGTTGCTGTCCCTATAGCATGTACCATTATTAAGACAAGGAGACAATTCACAAGCATTAAATGATGAATCACAGTTCCTTCCCGTCCATCCTGCAGGGCATGTACACGTATAGTTGTTCCTGTCAGATGATTCCCTACACACTCCTGCATTCTTACATGGTTTGGCATCACAAAGTGAACCACGAAATATGTCACAGTTCTTCCCCTTCCACTGTGGTCCACAGAGGCATGTATAAGAATTGACACCATCAACACAGGTACTGAATGAATGACAAGGATTTCCACTGCATTCATTGATATTCACTTCACAGTAATATCCAGTAAAACCAGGATCACATTCTGCAGAATTAATTAATTTTATAAATAAATTATTCAATACATTATTGTATATCATTATATAGTTTGGATAGTACACACACAGCTTATTGCAATTGGTCTAGAACTGTGACTTATTAGTGAATGGAACACATTTGCTGATGCCGTCTGCACATGTGTTGCAAACTTTGCAAAGAAGTGTAAGAAAAAGCATTGAAATTACAACAGATATTTTCTTTCTATATATGAAACAAATAAAACAGCTTTTTTCCATGCTCCATTCAGTAATTAAAGTGACTTAAGAAGTACCAAAAGCACTCAATGCAAGAAGACTGTGAGAAGCACTTGCCACGTTGTTTTGTACATGCTTATGTCACTTCCTGCATGCCTTTTACTGAACAGAGCATGAATAAAAATGTTTTATTTGTTAACCATTCTGGTACTTAATTCAATTCTGTTAGAATGACAAAACTTAAATTGATAAAATTAAAGACAACAAAAATCATATGGACTAATTAACACAGCTTCTACATCTACCACCTTATTTATAAGAATGAGCATTACAATTATTTTATATTTTGGTACTCACTTTTCCTGGTACAGCCTGCTTGAGAATCCAGTGGACATCCTGCTTGCACATTTGTTGCCCCTTGTGACATAACAAGAGGAATATTTCTTCCACTCTCAATACAACCAACAAATCCCTTAATTGAACTTGTATTACTAAGGTTACCACCAGCATATAAGGGTCCACTTCCTGCAAAGTTCAAAATATCTTTAGAAACTACTTCAGAGTAACTCTTTGGTCCATCAATTCTTATAGTTGCATTCACAGATGAGCTGCCAGGATCAAATTTCACTGTGTATATGTAGTTTTTATCAAGTTCACTACCAGCATGAACTAAGCCTTCAACTCCATTAACCTTCCATTGTAATGTCAGACGACTTGGAGTAAAATACGGTGGGCTGACAGATATGTTATAGTCTACGGTGCCTGGACTGACTCGTAGTAAAATATAATCATCTCCATTTCCGGCTTGATATAACAAGACACCACCACGACATGTCCTGAAGATGAGGTCAAATCCTTGTTTGAGAGGAATCGTCGCAGTTGTCACTTGCATGAATGATGTCTCATTAAAGAAGAATTTATCTCCTGCCTCCAAATATCCAATACACATGCACTCTGCAAAATAACAAATGAATTGATTGTCAAATCTGTTAACGGTAACAATATAACAGCCCATGGCCAGTGAGGCCAAAGTGAACAAAACTGCACTCTGAATATTGGACCTTACTGCTATTTCCACTGTTTTGTTTTGTTAAATATCATTGCTTAGTGATAAATCAACTGCACTCTAAATGTTGGACCTTGAGTAACAAAAATGCAGACCTTCGGGGCCTGTGAAGAAGGGTGCAAATGCACCCTTTGCACCTCCCTGGCTACTATAGACTTGATATCTTATTATGTGCAGGAGAGCTGCATATAATAGCTATCAAATGCAGTTGTGACAAGGCTTAAGTGTGAAAGTGCAGTACATAGGGCCGAGCAGGTAAAGTGATAGATTGAATGAAGGGAAATAATAGTTCTCATTATGCATTTGGTGTCAGAAGATTTACCGCAGTAGGGCTGGCATCGTGAAATAAAAAAGGGATATAGCAAAACAAAGCAATGAATGGATAACATCAAAGCAGCTCGTGAATTGTTGCCATATTTGCCATATATATATAGAGAGAGAGAGATTGACCTCTAATCATCATACAGAAGTTAATTACGATTTTCCAGGAAACACTAGATGCTGCAAAAAACACTATACAGACCAAATATGTATCAATGTTACATATAGAACTCTTTCGATCTTCTATTTCAACTGAATGTGACTTACGGAGACTTTGGTTAGAAACGTTAATGAGCTAAATATCGTTATATAAGTCTTCTTAATATCTAATTTGCGGTTATTACGCCATAATATATGTCATGCATAAATGCACTTTACGCACAAACAGGATATATAACATGAACATTTTTTCCCAACAAGTATTATCTACAATCGTCGTTATAACTTTTATGAATGCCTTACTTGAGTCTTGATTGCGAAAGAAATGTTATCCACTCTACTCAATATGAGTCACCTGCAGTCTTTCTAAATCAATAAACTTTAATACTAGGCCTTTATAAGTTCAATATGAACTAGCTAGTTTATAAACAACAACATGAATTTAGGTCCGTATATATCAACCACCATATCAATCATTCAGCAAACGAATTTTGATTCATGATATAAAGCTAAAATGCTATCTATGAAACGCAACCATAAAACAAACAAAAGTCGGTTAACCAAAGCGCTCGAACTCGAGAAGAGCTTCGAACCGATTAAGAACATCTTGCTTGAGAATTCCTTTCAAATAAACGATCATTTAAATCGATGAGATAAAATCGCACTAGCCTACGCCTGGGTTAAAGTCTATCTAAAAGAAAAATCCTTTAGCGTAACGAAAATCTAAACGAATCTAGGGAAACTAGGGTCGATGATTTTTTGATGCAAATCTAAAGCTTAAATACACAGTATAAAACACAACAGCAGCTACGAAAAGAACCAAATGCTTACCCAAAACCACGACCAAATATACCGCTAAAGCCTTCATATTCTACTTGATAAAAAGAGTATTAAAAATCATCGACTTCGTCCTTCATGGTCTACTCGATTGGAATAACAATTTCTAAAAGTTTTAGCATAACTTTGACATGGTTGCTATTGTTAGCAATTGAATTCGGTAGAAACTATCTGCGTCTTGAACAACACCGGATTAAAATCAATTAGCTAGGGAGAATTTAGAATATCATCTGTGCCAAATTGTATATGATAATGGCTTTTTAAAGCTTTTATAGTAACTTGGAGCATCAATTTTTACAGAAAACGTTATTCTTACTTTTCAATGAAAAAGCTAAGACAGAGATAGAATTAAGAAGCAGAAATTTAGAGGATCACATTTTTTTTCTGATGGAAAGCAAGATGTATTTTCTCCTTACATAGGTTGGAATGCAAACACTTCTTAGGGGGCGGTGCGGTAGAGTACGGTATGAAAAAGTTGATAAAACTGCTAGACAAATATGAATTTGTTTCTTTTTCCTTTTTAATTAAAAACAAACATCAAGGAATAAAAATTTCAAAAAATCTTTTAAAAAAAATGATATTGCAAAGTCGAGATTGGAATTTGAAGAATGCTAGAAAAGATGACGTAGTATACGTAATATCCGTAGTAATATATGATCTATAATGATTATCTACAATGATTATTGCTACGAAATATAAGTTTTCTTGTTGAATAAACAATTGATTGCATGATTGACTTAATATTACGTAAATAAGAGGCTTTGTTGAAGGAATTTATGCGTATAAATGAGAATTATATAATGAGCTATGGAAAAAGAGCACAGGTATCCCAAGCTACAGCTCTGAATAGCTATGAACCTTTTTTTTTAAACTACGATTTTTTTGGAGTGAAATTTAGTGCTGATTCCGAATACGAAAAGTTAAAAAAAATTACCAAAAGTAGCCAGTCACCTTAAAGTTAAATCGCGAAATGTCCGAAATTCAATTATAAGAAATGCATTAAAATCATGTCCATTTTTCCATAGTTCGTCGTTTCATTACCGCCATTACTTAAATATTGATTATGAGAACGTCCTTATTCGGGACATCTTTCTTACTCTTACTCAAGCTGATCAAATCGAGTGTTCAGAAGTAGGCAGTCACCTAGCTAAATTTCATGTAATATGGTTATTTTAGGCCACATGCTAACATAAGGCCGACATGAATGTGTATTTCATTCTAACAATATGTACTAACCGAAGTGGGGAGGGGAGGGGGAGGGAAAATGACAAAAGTTACAAAAGCGCGCTGCAAAAGACGGGACAAAGGAACTTTTTTTGATAGATTTAAATGTAATTCATGTTTTCCTCTTATCATAGTGGTTAGCCTGTGTTTTATCTTGTCTATATTGGTGCACTTGGCTGTAGCCTGCCCTCACCCGGGTAGCCTGCATGTGCAGATTGATGCAGATACAATCACCAGTATTGATGGGTTGCCTGTGTTGCTGTCATGTGACTATACTCATTATTATGTAATGTACAGAAAGTGTCTCAAAGTCTTCTTGCACAACACGTTCTCTCTCGTAAAAGACATGGGTACTGGCGTGCTGTCTTTATCCAAGGCTGGTTTTTACCCAGTATATATACTCGCATTGCTTCTAGGTGCTTACTTATTGAATCAGCTTGATCGATATGCTCTTGCTGTAACCTCACAGCCCATGGCCAGGGAAATCAAGTTTGGAGACCATGGCTGCTTACCTTACAACACCTCTCTCGGTTCCAAGATCAAAAACCTGTGTGTTAAAAGCTATCTTAATTCAGATAAAACAGAAAAAAACGAAACAGCGTAAGTATTTTCTTCTTTTTTTTTTGCACTAAGGTCATGTCGATATAGTTAGTCACGCAGCCATTAACTTTACCTACTCTGTCGACATTGAGAAATAATTTTGACTACGTAACGTCAACCTATTGCCACTTTTGCAAGTTGTTTTCTAAGTCGTAATAAGCTTAATTTCTTTGTATTCGTGTAATATTTTGTATACTTACCAAATTCGAACACACGTAACTATTTGAAGTGTTATTTATTGAATACTACTGTCTGTTATAGTATCACACACTCTAAAACTTGATTCTCCTAGATTCTCTCAAAACTGGTAAAAAGTATTTACTTCAGTCCCCAGATAAGAGATTATACTCTAAGAAACTTATTATCTCTTATCTGGGGACCTTAAAATAAGAACTTTTTACTAGTTTTGAGAGAATCAAGTTTAACGGTCTCATTTTATCATTTACCAGGTGTAAGCTGAAGAGAATGAAAAACTCCAGTTTCTCTGGCCAGATATGTATCTGGGATTATGATGGCACTGGAGAAGAATACCAGATACTTGCTGGACCAGTATTCATTGTCATTTATACATTAAGTGGTGTCGTATTGGGTCTTTTTACTGGCACATTTAACCGTAAGAACATCCTCATTGCCTGTCTTCTTCTTTGGAGTGCAATGACGTTATTGACAGGATTTGCTAAGCATTATTGGCATTTACTACTTACGAGGTTTATTCTTGGTATAGGGTAAGTTCAATAGTAATGATGACAATATTATGCAATACGTCATTGGATTATTATTATTATTAATAACTGGGCAGATCCACGGGAGTGGTGTGCACCCCCTCCCCCCGTCTAGTTTGTGACCCTACTTCCAAGATACTCAATAAAAAAATATTTCTTATGTGTGAATGAACAGTTTGGAAAAAAAATACAAAATGTTGTCTTCCTTTGACGTTAAGGGGTGCACCCCTCCCTGGGTTAACTTTGTGCCCTTAATGCAATAATATCTTTCTTTCTTTGGTTTGTATGTTATCGGTAATTTTTCTTTTCTTTTTTTTTTTTTTTTTTTTTTCCTTTTTTCTTTTTTTTGGTTCAGCATATTTCTCATGTGGGTGCAACACAGCACCCCTCCCTGAACAAAATTTAGGATCCTCCCCTTAATAATAATCCAATTTGATATTTTGGCACCCTGCCCTTAGTATAATTAATAGACAAACCTGCTGACTATTATTTTATACGTGTTCTGTTTTTTTATTTTCAGTGAGGCTGGTTGTACACCTTTTGCAACAAGTTTGATTGCAGACTATTTTCCAGAGGTATTTTGAAAAATAAATATATTTAAGACTTGAAAAAAGTGAGCTCATTTGCAAGAGGCAAAACCACCAATCAATTTGGTAAAATTATGGCAACCTCAAAGACATGAAATAAAAATGTAAACCAAATATGAGAGGATTAAATTGCCCTGCAAAGGTGAGGGCATTTGGGGAGGGGGTGGACCAATGAACATGCCAAGAGATGGTCAGCATTGAGGAGGGGGTGGAACAATGAGCAGGAGTGAATAAAAACAATATCAGTTTTAACACAAGTACTTTTACTCAACCTGTGAAACAAAAATGACATGTTAATTTGTAATAGTCTAAAAAACACAAAAGAAAACAATGGAAATAGGATCTACTAACCTCTATAAACCTAGTAACTATTTCACAGGTTAAGTAAAACCACTCTAACACTGATATTGAACCTAAATACTTAATAAAATTTTACATATTTTGAATTTGTTATCGTTCAACACCAATGTTTATTACATATTTTTAACAACTTTTTCTTTTTTCTCGCAATTTTGTTTCATCATAGTATCTTCGTGGGTCAGCTCTTGGTGTTTATAATTGGGGCATTTACATTGGATACAGTATGGCATATGCCTTCGGCAACTACATCACCAAAGCTAATATCAACAATCAAGGATGGCGATGGGTCTTTTTTATTGCTGCAATTCCTGGCTTTGTTTTGGGTCTTTTAATGATGTTTACCGTCAAAGAACCAGAAAAATCTGAACAACCGGTTAGTACACTTGTCCAAGAAGACTATATTCGGTGACTGCTGCGCATAGTTCTGAGTCAAGGGGAATGCCATACCCCCTGAAAACTTTGAAATTGAGGCTCTCAGAGATGCGATTTCTTGTGTCACAGTTTTTAGGGGCCATTGCAACATGTTCATTGCATTAAACTTAAATATCAAAGCATTAGGCCAGGCATTTTATGACAGAAAACCCATTTTGAATAAAAACGTGGGGGGGGGGGGGGAGGGGTTTGTCCCTAGGACTAGAATCTTAGATCGTATAACAGCCGCCAAGTTGGCTCAGTTGGTTGAGCACCAGACTTTCGTGCGGGAGGTTGTGATTCGAGTCCTGGCCGGACCAACACTAACTACTAAGTACAAAACAGACAAGTTTGTAAAAGGGGTATGGTTTGATTACAATCAACATTTCTTGTATTTCTCTGTATTCTAGAACGCTGGATTTAGCAAGATTCTTGTTCTCAAAGTCAAGCTACTCTTGATGCTCAAGACCTTTCTGCGACCTTCCTTGATCATTCTCTTTGTTGCTGGAGCAATCCGTAATGCTGGTGGATATGTATGGGCTTATAACACACAGCCATACTTCAACAAATATTATCCTGACACTGATGTTGGCAGGTACATGAGTTGGATTCCCTTGGTGGGAGGATCATTTGGTGTAGTGTTTGGTGGGTTCATCTCAGATAGACTGGTCAAGAACAGAGGCTCTTATGCAAGAATCTGGGTACTTGTTGGTAGTCAGGTAAGCCAAATGACAGATATCAGTCATACAACCTTGACCCATTAACCTCGTTTATAGATTGCAAACAATATATCCGTGAAACATTAGTTATACTAAATAGTACAATTTTGTGCAAATTCTATTGTTTTCTATTGTTTAATTAGCACTATTTTGTGCTATTTAGTAATTTGTATTTCATGGATATATTGTTTGCACTCTATAACTTCATAAACAAAAGAGTATTTGTTCCCTAGCTCAAATCTAATAATAGCTATTTGTCCTAAGGTTATAGAACCCTTGCAGCATGTCGGAATGCAGCTCGATTTGGAGGACAAAACAATAGGATTCCAATTCTCAGGAGATTGAAATTATTTTATTTTGTCCTCCAAATTGAGCTGCTTTGACGTCACAAGGGGTCTATAAGCCAGTTCAAAGTTTAAGAATCGTTTTCAGTGCGCATGCGATGTTATCCCGAATTTCTCACCTTCTTTTATTTAATCAAAAACAAAAGAAGGTTTAAAGAAAAGGTGAGAAATTCGGGATAAAATCGCATGCGCACTAAAAATGATTCTTAAACTTTGAACTGCCTTATGGGTAGATGTAATGTTTATAAACATTGCCATTGTGATGTTGATGTACCAACCATTTTAACAATAGTCTTTTTATTGGATTGGGAAATAGATTTCTGGCGTCAGTACTGCTTTACCTAACTTACTAATTTCTGATTTGATTTCAGATTGTAGCAGCGCCTTTTGCCGCAGGAGCCCTCTTTCTTAAGCCTCCCTGGGCGTTTATCAGTCTAATTCCATCCAATATCATTGGTGAGATGTGGGTTGGTGTAACTCTTGCTGTTGTAGTGGAGTTGGTTCCTAAAACGATACGTACCGCATCAGTGGCTTATTATCTCTTCATCATATCCATCATTGGAGGGAACGTTCCACTACTTGTACCCATCATCAAGAAATCGCTTGGTCTACGTAATGCCCTCTATATCTTGTTTCCTGGTTTATACGTCCTGAGCTCTGCGCTGTTCTTGTTGACGTTGTTTGTCCTGAAGCGAGATCTACGAAACGCGGAAATGAACTCTTTGGACGTCACATCACCTCTGTTGCCTGATTCTCCAAAAGAAGATTCCAGTAAAATGATATAGAATATTTATCGCAATGTAATAGACTGTGAGACTGGTGATGATAATTAACTTTATTTAGCTGTTAAACATATACTAAAAAACAGCTTACAACAAGCAACTGTACGTCCTTAAATTTTTCGCGGCAATAGAAATAGAAATGATTGAAAGTGTTGTTAAATGTAACGATCTTTCGTGCCACTTTTCTGGCAAGTAAAAAAATTCTTGTTGATAGGACAAGGGTTTGTGCGTGCTGCATACGCATGCGCAACTTGTCATTACTGCTGCCCACGGTCAAATTTTGTTGCACCACCTCCCTGGTTGCATTGATAGAAAGTAGAACTACGTTTTACCCACTGCAACCTGCAACAATTTTCTTCAATTTAAAAGTTTCAAATTTCACGTTTATTGCAAAGAAAAATGTATACGTATTTCAAGAAAGTTAGTGACCTGAAAAGCTGCGAAGCTGAGACCGGCAAGGATTGTGGGTAGATACATTTTACATGTTCAAACACTTCATCATTGTTGATGGACTTGAGATCTTTTACCAGTTAAAGTTTCACCTCCTGTGAGTATCCTCAAGCTACAGGTTCTATCAAAGAGCTCGTTTGATATGAATCGTTTCCACTGATCCTCAGTGGTATAAGCTTTGCAGGTTTTTAGTGACTTACTTTGAAATAAGTGTATACTTTTACAAGTTACAGTCAAAACAGCTCAAGTGTACTCCCCTAGGCTCCATTAATGCTTTCATTATTCGAATATTGAGTTGATTATTCACGTTGAGTTTTCATGAAAAAAATGGAAGACTCCGAACTTCAAATTCATTTCTCAACTAAAATTCTAAGTGATGGCCTTTCTGGGGAGTTTTTCTACCTTGGCATGGCAATTGTTGAAGAATCAAATCAAAACTCAAGTAGATCAATTCCTTTTCAAGTTTGGAGTCAGAGTGAATAATGATCTCAATATTCGAATAATACATTCATTAATGGCTTCTAGAGAGTACGCTTGAGCCGTTTTGACTTGAACCATCCCGCTGATTATCAGTAGCAAATAACTAATCTAGGCGGGAGGTATATACTACATTCCTATATAATATTGGAAAATTTACCAAAAGTAATTAAGAATAAAGTATTCCTTGAATAATTCATATACTTGCTTCCCAGTATATTTGGAAGTGCAAAACACATGTCATCGTACGTTAGCAAAGTCCAAATCTTTTCCCTCTAGACTACTCTTCCCCTCTGCAATCAAACATAGTTTACCACAGCTGAGTTGAGGGAAATTGTGTATAATTTGAATAACGTCAGTTTTAGATAAGAATTTTAATCCAGAGCTTTCATCTTTTGAAGGGATGGGTTATTTTTCATCTAGCTAACATGCTCTGGCTGAATATATTTATGGAATTAACTTTTTAGTAGCAAAAATGAACACGTGAGTTGAGAGTCGTGTGCATAGGACATTCAATGTAGGGGGAGGGTGTGAGTGAAAAAATACACCCAATTGGTGCGAAAGCCTTATAGAACGATTATACACTCGGGCAATTATAGCAATTCTTTGCACATTTTACACTAAATTTCATGCCCCTCAAACCGCCCCTTTTTTAACCAAAAAACTCGAATAGCTGACGGTTATTATTTTTGTGCTCGCTATTCTTAACACATCGCTTGAGAAAATAACGTTAGGCCAGTAACATTGTTCAAAAGCAAACTTACGGTATATCTAAATAAGATAAAAACTTACTTCAGATTTTAATTAACGATCTGACTGTTCATTATATATGCCGCCATTTGAAATAAAAGGCGATTTTCCACACTTTTTGAAAGGTTGCCTTTAATATTTAATTGAGCTGACTTAATTCCTGTTGTTAAAAATGCAAAGTTTTGTTCGACTTGATCTTCAAAACCGCAACACCACTCGACGATCGACCTGACGACTCCGAGACATTCTTCGATTCTGTATGGAATAAGGAGAGTAGTTCGAATTCAAATCATTTATTGTCGCAAGCAGAGTAAACAGCTTCGTTGTTCTAAGGTATGTAGTTTGTTTAACTGTTCCTAGCATCGTATTAAGCGCGCTCAATCTTGATCAGGATATATTGATAATAATATTGTAGAGGAACGAACAGATTGTCCTGCAGATGAGCAATATGATGTTTTCTAAACTGCACAGACCTTACTACTTAAAACATCTAAAGATAAATGGAAAAAAAATGTGATCCGGAAGTTGAATGATTTACTTCCTCCATTGGGGATTTCCACACAAAGGTTCGAGAAAGGAGAATTCTGCGTTGATTCCTTGAAGGGAAACTACGCAAAGAACGACTGAAATGTGAATTATAGAAGTGGTTCGAACATCTCTTGCTAGTGTCAAAAGGATTGTGTCAGTGGGACCAGAGTTAGTAGAGGGGACTAACTCTGGTGGGACTACTGGTGTGTTCCAAAAGAAATATAGCACATATACCCGGCACGTCAATTGTTGCAGACGAACGACAATTCACTAGTAACAGACCGTCTTGATTTTACTGAGATTTTCAATTTTTATTAATTTTTTTATTTCTGCTTTTACTTTATCAACAACTTGTAGTCTTTCATAAATGACAATAACTCCACAATTACGTACCAAAATAAAAAGACTCAAAATTTGATTTTAATTATTGACGGAATGTTTGATCTTGTGTTTTATCAGACTTTAAATATCGACATATGTAATACTACATGACATTGACTATTAATGAACAACACGAACGGTCGAGGAAGAGATAAATCCTTCGATTCGATAGTATGGAGCCAATAAAGCAAGTATGATATTTCTTTTCTTTTGACTTTTCTTTGGAGATCGGTAGCATTATTTGGTTTGGGAAAAGACTTTGCAGTTGAACATGCAATCTGAACATAGTTCGCGTAATGCCGAGCCGGCAACCCCGGGATCTTGGTAAATGATGAAAAAGATCGACAGCAAGATTGTTTGAGATGACAACTGAAATAAAGGTGGATTGTCCGTCTGGCTAGAAAATTCGATGGATTGAAATTTAACTTTGGATGTTGCCGTAAGATGCATATCTTGCTGGAGCTTTAGAAATTTGTGCAGCATTTCAATTGCTATTTTTTTTATCATATCCCAGCTCAGGTCGTATACAGGTTTTCATCAATCATGCTAGATGGCGCGCAGAGGATCCCGCTGTATAAAAATGTGCATTTATTATAAAGCTTAAAATTAACTTCCAAATTCTAATTCGGTCCTGGGCTTCACAGTAATTGGAGCTTAGTTCTGTTGTGAGTGTCCCACGCTGTGATGCAACAGCCAAAACATCATAATTAAAGTTTATGCGGTCTAACGCGGTCTTGTAAGCAGCACGTACCGCGATAGAACCTAGTAGACAAGCAAGATGTTTGGCATCACTTCATCATGAGGAACGCCAAGCCTCTCTCGGTATAGAAGTGTATATGATTCAAAGAAAAACATTTCCATTTACATTTTTTAATGTCAGAAATTATATAATAATTATATAAGAAATAAGAAAATCATATGAGAAATACTCGAGAATCTACTGGGAGGACATGCACGGAAACGGTCCATCCAATTAGAGACTTTATACAGCTATTAAGTCGTGACGTATTCCTGGGTCCAACTGCGCATGCTCACAAAACCCGATAAAATAAAGCGAAAAATGTTTTCAATGAATTAACCTCCACCTGAAACAATTAGAACTTTGGACAACAAATCCTGTCATGAAAAAAAAGTAAGAAAAAATCTTTATAAAACTACCTTTCGTTTTGGCCCCAAAGTTGTTTTTTCTATACGAGTGACGCCACACTTCACAGCTCTATAGGCATTTTCATTATAAACTAAATACGTATACTGTATGATAACAAAGATCTGCCACCCACTGGACACCATTGGGTGTCTGTTTCTATGTTTACACAATGGAAGACTGAAATGATTGAGTGATAATGTTTTTATTTTGTACAGATGCATTGTCCTTGCATTTCTCTTTGGTCTGTAGTGGCGATCTGCCTCTGGGGAATGTCCTCCTTCTCCCACTCAATAAGGTAATCCCAACACCATGGATTTAAGTTGAACGTTTTTAGTTCATATAACATTTTTCATTTTATGTATTTTTTTTTCTCACATCTATGAAATAAAATTTATGTAAAAGTTTATGTAAAAGTTCTTACGAGTGAAAATAAGTTGAACTTGTTTCATCGGGATACAAAAACGATTATATAACTTATAGTGTCTCTTTTCTAAAAGGACTAAAGCCAACATGACAATATCAGATACTTTAAACAAGCTGCTCCAAAGCCCTCCATATGATCCAAGAGTACGTCCCAATATAGGTGGTGAGTATTACTCGATTCCGCCTCTGCCATGAAGCTCAAGGTTCGGACACAAGGTGCAACATTGCGCGCAATATCGCAGGCAATGTTGCTGAAGTAGAATCGTTTTCTTCTACAGCAGCATTGCGTGCAACAAATTGCAACGTGTGGTATGGCCCGCAACATCGATTGCCTGCAGAATTGCGCGCAATGTTGCACCGTGTGTCTGTAGCTTCACAGTTACAATAAACATGATCAGCTCTAGTGACTGACATATTCAGCCAATAATATAAGTATACAATGATCTATTTTCAGGACCGCCCGTGTGTGTTACTACTGGGTTTTGGATCTTATCTATTGACTCAGTTAGCGTTACTGATATGGTGCGTATAGAATATTAGATATTATAATATAGCTTAGATAGTACGCGCGCTCTCATTGGCTAATTCACTCCAAAAACCTATGCTCTATTTCACCGGTAAAGACATGGTTTGTGATTGACAGCTCACAAATGAAAGTTTCTCTACTACATTTTAACTCCAAAATCTGCACAAAATGAAAATGAAAAGGAGTAAAAGAAGTAAAATTCGAGGAAATATCTTGCGAAATGCTAGAGTAAGTTTGCCGAAACGTTTTTTCGCCGAAGCAACCTCCACCCAGTCAGTAGATTTGAAAAGCGACGAAAACTACGGCCCGAAAACAGTCTGGTTTCACTTAGGAATGAAATAACTGAGGTTCCTAAACAATTCCTCAAATAACAAAACTACAAAACTTACCCAGGATGTCAGGTTTGCTCTGTTGTAGATGTAGAAAAGAAGTTCAAAAAGATCTGACAAAATCCAGTGTTGTTTTTGAAGTAGAGCTTGCACGATCCAAAGTTGTGCACATAACGTATAAATATTGAGGAACTGTCACTTCTGTTTAAATTTTAAGCCGGATTTCCCAAACCTTTTTGTATAATGTTGATGTTTACATCTTTTTTATATATTTTTTTCAAGACAATTCCGTGAAAACTGCTTTGTAAGACTCTGCTTCTTTGTGAATGAGAAAAAGTACGGCGAATGTGATTCGCTTATTTGCCATAGTTTGGAGAATTTCAATTTTGATCAAAAAATTAAACGTTTTTATAATCTTAAAATATCTTCTGCTATATCATAAAAGCAATAGAAACTAAGTTCTTATGACTCTACCAGTGAAATAGAGCACTTGGGATGTTGGGAGAAACACTCGATAAAGTTCAAAAATCACTCGCCTCCGGCTCGTGATATTTGAACTTTTCTCGTGTTTCTCCCAACATCCCGCGTGCTCTATTTCACCGGTAGAGTCATAGAACTTTGTTTCTAATTGCTTAAGTAGAGGGCCATTGGGTCATCAGTAAGACTGTAAAAATAATTACTGTTATGTTACCCTCGTAAAATAAAGTCCATCCAACCATCCAACCATCCAACCATCCAACCATCCAACCATCCAACCATCCAACCATCCAACCATCCAACCATCCAACCATCCAACCATCCAACCATCCAACCATCCAACCATCCAACCATCCAACCATCCAACCATCCAACCATCCAACCATCCAACCATCCAACCATCCAACCATCCAACCATCCAACCATCCAACCATCCAACCATCCAACCATCCAACCATCCAACCATCCAACCATCCAACCATCCAACCATCCAACCATCCAACCATCCAACCATCCAACCATCCAACCATCCAACCATCCAACCATCCAACCATCCAACCATCCAACCATCCAACCATCCAACCATCCAACCATCCAACCATCCAACCATCCAACCATCCAACCATCCAACCATCCAACCATCCAACCATCCAACCATCCAACCATCCAACCATCCAACCATCCAACCATCCAACCATCCAACCATCCAACCATCCAACCATCCAACCATCCAACCATCCAACCATCCAACCATCCAACCATCCAACCATCCAACCATCCAACCATCCAACCATCCAACCATCCAACCATCCAACCATCCAACCATCCAACCATCCAACCATCCAACCATCCAACCATCCAACCATCCAACCATCCAACCATCCAACCATCCAACCATCCAACCATCCAACCATCCAACCATCCAACCATCCAACCATCCAACCATCCAACCATCCAACCATCCAACCATCCAACCATCCAACCATCCAACCATCCAACCATCCAACCATCCAACCATCCAACCATCCAACCATCCAACCATCCAACCATCCAACCATCCAACCATCCAACCATCCAACCATCCAACCATCCAACCATCCAACCATCCAACCATCCAACCATCCAACCATCCAACCATCCAACCATCCAACCATCCAACCATCCAACCATCCAACCATCCAACCATCCAACCATCCAACCATCCAACCATCCAACCATCCAACCATCCAACCATCCAACCATCCAACCATCCAACCATCCAACCATCCAACCATCCAACCATCCAACCATCCAACCATCCAACCATCCAACCATCCAACCATCCAACCATCCAACCATCCAACCATCCAACCATCCAACCATCCAACCATCCAACCATCCAACCATCCAACCATCCAACCATCCAACCATCCAACCATCCAACCATCCAACCATCCAACCATCCAACCATCCAACCATCCAACCATCCAACCATCCAACCATCCAACCATCCAACCATCCAACCATCCAACCATCCAACCATCCAACCATCCAACCATCCAACCATCCAACCATCCAACCATCCAACCATCCAACCATCCAACCATCCAACCATCCAACCATCCAACCATCCAACCATCCAACCATCCAACCATCCAACCATCCAACCATCCAACCATCCAACCATCCAACCATCCAACCATCCAACCATCCAACCATCCAACCATCCAACCATCCAACCATCCAACCATCCCTTCCTTCCTTCCTTCCTCCAAGGTAGCCCTTCGTTCGTTCATACATAACGTGTATGTATTAAACATATGAAACTTTAAGAAGTTTTTCCTTAGTCACCTATTTCTTGCATGTTTTCTTCTACCTGACCAGGCATTCGGAATCGACATTTTTCTGCGACAGGAATGGGTTGATGAAAGACTGGATCACGGTTTGAACAGCACACTGTCGCTAAGCAACAAGATCATGTCTAACATTTGGCTACCGGATTCTTACTTCAAAAATGCCAAGAAATCAAATTTTCACGAAGTGACGGCCAAGAACCTAATGATAAGGATTGGGCCAAATGGAAAAGTACACTACAATACAAGGTACTAAGTAACCATAGCTGGCACAGTGGTAGGGGATAATACATTATGTATATACGGCTTTATATGGTCTGGTTAGTATTATCATGGCCGGATATCTAGGATTAGGGGGATTCGAGTAATTCGCATGTTGCATGTTGCATGTTGCATGTTGCATGTTGCATGTTGCATGTTGCATGTTGCATGTTGCATGTTGCATGTTGCATGTTGCATGTTGCATGTTGCATGTTGCATGTTGCATGTTGCATGTTGCATGTAACGGCGAATAATGTATTTCAGGCTTAGTATGCAACATGCGACAAAACCTTCACCAACCTTTCTTGAAATAACTGTAGTATGATTCCCCAACCTACCATATATCTAAACTAGATGCACGGCCACCCTGTCACCGGCCTCCTCCGATAACTTATTATTTTATTTCAGGGTTTCTTTGAAAGCTTCGTGCATCATGGACCTTCGTCTTTATCCATTTGATGTGCAGCACTGTCCTTTAATCATGGAAAGCTGTAAGTAAATAATCTAAGTAAAATATGTTGTGATAAAAAGGTAAATTTTACACCGTAAAAAATAAGAAAGATCACTTACTGACGTTTCGGACGCTAGTCCTTCGTCGGAGTAAAAAAAGTAAAATATGGACTAGCTGCATTCATCCATCTATAGTGTATATTGGAAACTACTGCAAATAGACCTTTTCGGCTTGGGCGTAACCGGTTTTCCCACTTCAGACCTCGTGTCATTCCCTAGAATATAATTTCTTTGTTTAACCGATTGTGCATGAGAAGACACATAAATATGGATACGACTCAAACAAAGAATCTTATTCTCAAGAGGATGACACGTGGTATGGGAAAACATTATGTCCGAGCTGAAAACATCTATTGTACTTCTAAAGTGATCGACTGAGACGGAAACAGAGATAAGAGTTTGAACGTGAAGAATATGATAGATTGACTTGTTGTTTGGTGATTTAGATGGTTACAGTATTGAACACATCACCTACAAATGGGAAGTGGAGGAAGGAAATGGGATGATGTTCGTTCCAAATGACATCAAAGTTCTGCCCCAGTTTCGATTGGTTGATCTTCAGCTTTCTTCTCACTATACAAAATATATTGTAGGTATGTGGAATATCCATGGTCAGCGGTTAACGTTATTTGACGACAAACCTTCAACTGAGAAAATGCCATCCAGGCTATAACAGTGTTGTGTTTTTACCTAAGTACTTTTAGTTGGTAAATATTAGTTCTAGTTAGTTTAGTTGGATCGATCATTCAAATTATAAAAAGCTTCCTGTCAAATTCTGAGAGAGTTAATCAACTACTGTCTAGAGGCCAAGTTACCGCTGTCCCTTCCTTAGTTTTGACTAATATTCCTCGCGGGATAGCGGTGCTTGGGTCGAATTAAGTCTCCAGAATAGTAGTATAAGATAAAAAAAATAATGAAAAACACGACAATCTTTTTATAAATGAACATTTAAAAAGATCAATTTAAAGAGGAAGAAATTTTGACTGCAGTAGCTGGTAACGTTGGTAACTAACTTATAATTGCATGATTTTGTTGTCTTGCTAGGAAACTTTTCCGGTGTGGTTGCAAACTTTACTTTTCAACGCACTCATAGTTTCTACATCATTCACATTTACGGACCAAGCGCACTTATCGTCGTCCTTTCATGGATTTCTTTCCTGTTACCTCGGGAACAAGCACCAGCACGCGTGACTGTTGGTGTCACGTCAGTCCTGACTGAAGTCACGATACTCACCATGTCAAATCACGCCATGCCAAGGGTATGTCATGGCTCTTCATTGCTATAGACCCCTTGCACGTGACGTAAAAGCACCTCAATTTGGAGGACAAAACAAAAGGGTTTCGATCTTCTGAGAATTAGAACTTATTATTTTGTCCTTCAAACTGCTGAGTTGCATTCCAAAGTGCTGCAAGGGATCTATTGACTTTTTTGGCTTCAGCGCAATGTTTTCCCATTTCAAACCACGTGTCATTCTCCTGAGATTCTTTCTTTGAGTTGTATATGTATTCTCTTGCGCAACCGCTAAACAAAGAAATTATACTTTGAAGAATGACGCGTGGTCTGAAATGGGAGATCATCACGTCCAAGCCGAAAAGGTCTATACACGCATCAAGCATTCCGTGCTACTGCTTTAAGCGCATGCTCAGGGGATTAAAAAGTGAAATAATATTTTGTAAAACATGTTATATTTAAGTTGTATTTTTCTTTTCAAACACAATTTTCATTAAATATTCAAGATCACAAACCGTTACGCGAATTTTGAGTCAAATATACCAAAAAAATTGCATATTTTACAAAATATTGGGCATGTGCTTAGAGCAGTAGTGTGGAATGCTTGGTGCGTGTATTATCAGACTGTTATAAAATACGAGTAGATACGCAGAATGATAAAGCGCATGAGACAACAGTGTTTCTTGCATTTTAGGTGAATTATGTGAAAGCGATTGATAAATACCTCATCACATGCTTCTTGTTCGTGTTCGCATCTCTGGTGGAATATTCCCTGGTTCTGGTTTTAGCCAGCAGACAACAACGACACGAGAAAAACAGGCGACAGCACATCAAACAGGTACTGATTCAGAAACATCAGATTCGCCCTTTCAGGGGCTGATCGAGGTTTTGATTCAGGGAGGGGTGCAGCATTGTACGGGCCCCCTGCCAGGAAAAACGCCCAACCAAAAAGATATTTGAACCTTGAGTCGGATATCTTGCGAGTTGTAAAGTAGGGGCACTAAGTCGATCTAGGGGGTGCGCACCCTCTGCACACCCCCCTGGATATACTCCTGCTTTTGATAGAAATTAAGCTGGATCGTGTACGGTGGCTCAGAAGTGGCTCAAGAAGTACTTTGTTTTTTTCTCTGCTATTACGCCTTACGTTGCGCCTTACGTTGCCACTTTGTCAAGCCTCTATTAGCATTGCGGGCTCATGTATTTTAACGTGACCCCATAAAAAACGAGATTTCTATGGAAACATATATTTATGTTAGTCGGATAGCAATACAATACAACAATACAATAAAGATTTATTCCAGATGCTACTAAGTAGATACATATACAAAATATAAAAGCTGAATAGAGCAGGCGAAACACTACAAAAATAACTAAAAAAAAGGGCATCTAGAAAGGAAGTTAAGCAACGACGAAAAGAAATGTTTTGGGGTACTTTATCTTTAATGCTTCTTGTTTCAGTTTCTGAGGCAGTTATACCCGACTACTTGTCTGTTAATCAAGCTATTGTTGACAGAAATGAAGCAATGTTTTCGCCACACGCAGAAGAGCTTGAGCCCGCAATGCTATTAGACGCTTGGCAAAGTGGCAACGAAAGGCGCAACTTAATAAGTGGCGATGAAAGGCGCAATGGCAGGGGAAAAAGTAACACTTCTTGATCGCACTTCAGAGCCATCGTATTACGATTAGCAATACTGAAAACTTTCAATTGGTGTTTTCTTTGTGTAGAGAAAGATAACGTCACCCGTCATCACGAAATCAGAAAATGGTAACGTAGCAACCATACAGATGTCAGGTGACATTAGGGTATTTCATCGAGGTCGAGAAAAAGTGAAGACACTACGAGAATTCCGAGGTTCTTCTAATTCAGTTGGGACTGCTGACGATAAAGATTGTAACACCGCTTGTCATGAACTCAATCAGTGCCTTTACAGGGACGAAATCGTCAACACTGTTGATGAACTTTCTCGCAAGATATTCCCCTTATCTTTTTTTCTTTTTAACTTGTACTATTGGTTTTGTGTTTTTTATTATCCTCATTTCATTATATCGAAATAAGAGTTGTCTATATCATACATGTAAATAATTGTACGTTAAAACTAGAAGGATTGTTCCCCCGGGGGGTACTCCCTATAATGGACTATACGGGGATGCTCCGCCCGAAAGGGGTATTTTTTTCAGGTCACACGTATAGCAAAGGGGTGGAAATGTGTGACTTTTAGTATAAAAAGGGGAAGATTTTCTCCAAAGGCAAATGAGAGGGGGACCTGTGCTCAGGCAAAAAGGTATAAAAAGGGGTACTTTTTTGCTGAAATTTGGTATAGAAAAGGGTAAGGGGTTGAGAGTCTGGGCGGAGCATCCCCGTATGAAACGACCCGAAGTACCCCTCCCCCCGGGGGTTGTTCATAGCTTTTAAAAGAGGGCAGGGACAGCAGTTTGCTTGGTAACCCATACGAGAAAGTCTCCCGAGATACAACCGCACAGTTCCTTTGTTTGTTGATAAATTGCCAGGAATTGTGGATAGGAAGTAGCGAACCTTCAGGTCCTTCAGGTCATCGTAGTCTGCAGCTTGAATGCGGTAATGGGGAATTCTGGTTGTTTCTTTAGGCTGTCATATTTTAGTTGACCACTATATTAAAATTATAGATTAGAATGACATTAACAAAGTTATAAAGTTTGAGACAAAAATATTAAATTCTTGAGAAGTTAGGAGAATTTTAAAATGTTAAAAAAACGACGAAGCTAGTTCACTGAATACATACAAATCTCTGTAATTTTCATTCCAAATAGCTTCACTTGAATTCTATTTGTAGCAATGAAACTTTCCAAAAATACAAATTTCTGCTTGCTCTTTCTGATGGTGGTGAAAGTCAATGGCAGTCAATGGTCTATTATAATTAATTAACATGAAGTATATACCCTTAGTAGAGCAGCCCGCTGATTGGTACTGCAGGCTCGATAATCCAAGATGGCGGATGAACGATGGCAACTTTAGTAACAGCTTTCCTGCGCTCTTGCAGTCAACACTCAAGATATTTAACGCCTGCTACTAGAAGATATGGTCTGGTGTTTACAGGTAGTCTATTTTACGCTTTTTAGTTATCACTTTAAGTCAATATGTAAGGTTTAATTGAAAGGTACTTCAACTTTTCAGCATGGCGAGTTGGAAGCTTATGCATTATCAGAATCATATTAGAATATTGATCTATTGATATTTTTTTATCTTTTATAAACTATCCATCGTGTTACTTGAAATGGTCATGTTTTTGGTGGATATATTATCGTAATGGAATTTACTAGCTCCCACGTTGGGTTGTGTCAGTCGTACGAAAACCACAGGGAACCCAAGCTAACAACTTATCATTCTCTTCGTTTACAGAAATCAACAGGTTTTATTTTAGAAAATATTCTTCAGGAGTTACTAAGACGACAAAGTCAGGCACCTCTGGCCTTGCACTGAATCGTAAGAATGCTATCGACACTAGTATCAAACCAAGAAAAACTACAAGGAAAACAGATGGAAAGGACACGAAAAGTGATAAGGTGAAAAAGAAAAATAAGGATTCATCTTTGAACAATGACAAAGACAAAACTAAGAAACCAAAAAAGGGTAGTAAAGACTTGGCAAAAAAAGAAAATATCTTACTCAAGAATAAGAAAAAGCTATCATCCACTGCTGCAGAGTTGAAACAGAAGGATGAAAAAATGAAAGCATTAAATGGTGGAGATATTGAACATGGTATTCAGCAAGATAGTAATGATTCATTAGAAGCAGAACAATACACTGATCAAGAAGTTAAAGATATGTTAATTTCTAGTGATGATGCTACAATAACGGCAACAACAGATAGTAGATATGTAGAAGAAGAAGTTGATTTAAACAATGACACTGGATCGTTACCGGAGGTATCTTCAGATAAGGAGTTTGCTGCTGGGAGAGTTGGTATGAAGTACAGGGAAGGAACTGTAGGAGCGAGACTTTATGAAGTCAGTACACTTGCTGAAATAAATGGCTTCCTTAGCTTAGGACAGGTGAGGTTGTTAAACTATGTTTACTTCTTATTACAATCAGTGATGATGCTGGGGACTCATATCCAGGGTGGCTTATAACTGGGAAAAAATGTCTGTTAACAGATGGTTGGACATATAAATCAGGGGACTTATAACCAGGATTCTATGGTATGTCAGATCATGTTGCAGAAAAAGGAGTGGTACATTTCAGTCCGTAATTCCACTATAGCACCCAGGGCTTGAAATAACAGCCAGCCATGGACAATGTCTGGCCAAAATTGGAACTTGTCCAGTCAAACCTTTGACTTGCCGGTCATTTTGACCAGTAACGTTGAGCCAGAAATGGGTTATGACCAAGCTAAACCTAATTTCGCCGGCCAGTCATCATGACCTGTAAGTGACTGGCCATTATTGCAAGCCCTGATACCAGTCACTTAGTTGCATGTGTTTATTAAATATAATGTTGTTTTCTTTCCAGGTGCACCAAGCTCAAAAACTTTTCAATAGGTACTTAAGAATAGGCAAACATCTTGGAATTGATTCTTTCAATAAGATGCTCCATGGATGGGCTGAGCAAGGGAATCTTATGAGTGTCAAGATGACATTCAAACTCATCCAAAGTGAAGGTTTGAAGCCTGATATATCCACATATGCTGCTTTATTGCACGGTTATGGCAAGTTTAATGATACTGAAAAAATAGAGGAAATAGTCAAGGAAATGGAAGAAAAGGTTTGTGACACTGAAATACATGCAGTATACAGTACAACATGCTACACTTGTATCAGGGCCAGCAGAGCAAGCTTAAAATAGTGGGGCTATGAACCATTTTCAAAGAGCAATGATGATACCATTTTTTAAATTTCCTTTAAAATCTTATTACCTGTGGACAAACAAGTCCCCCCCCCCCCCCCCTCCTGTGTCCTGTGTACTTAGGATAGCTATTTGTACAAATGAGAAACATTGTTTGTACATTTCAGTCATCAAATAAAGATGCATAGCACGGTACTGTTGCTTAAAATATAGTATAATATTGTATGCTTTTGTCCCTTTCCCCTTCTCCAATATTCAATATGGTCTATTTTGTAGAGAATCCAGTATGTCAAACCACAAATCAGTAAACTGATAATGACTAGCAGTAACTAGTTGGGACTGTGTCGAAGTGTTGAATACGAAAATGTGAATAAGAAGGAAACTTAAAAACCAGGGACTGCGGAGCATAGTTTTGAGTGGGGATCTAATCTGGAGGACTGCCCAGCCCCCCCCCAGATAATTTTGAAATTGAGGAATTTTTACAGTGTTTTGAGTGGCAATACCAAAATATGTATTGTATTAAATGTCATTTGAAAGCTTTAGGCAACTTGCAACAGAAAATCATCAGTGTGGCTAAAAATGTGGGGGACTAAGCTCTCCCAGCCTCCCCACCTCCACAGTCCCCTGAACACTGTGTAAAAATGTTCATAATCACTTTCTTACTTGGTGTTTCATTTTCTTCTTTTTTTTTCACAAATCATTAATTCCAGGAAATTATACTTTTGTGCCAACAGGAATTTCTTTCAGAACACATTTTTTACAAATGTTCGTTGACTGAAAACCAAGCAAAGGGAGTTATGCATGCATTAAAGCTAGTGAATCCTGATTATCAGGCTACCATCCCCCCTGAGTACAGCAAAACTCACTACCCCTCCCTAGTAAAACCACTTTATGACAACATGGCAAAAGGGATAGATGAAAAAGTGGCTCCTTTTGAGGGAAAGTTTGAGAATGAATTTAGTGAACAAGAACTCAAAGCATTGTTGGAAGAACAGCTTGCAAGAGAGCTGTGTGGAGTAACAGTCATCAAGTCCATCGAAAAAGTACAAGGGCATGACGAGGAGACGAAGAAGTTGAAGGGGATGTATGAAGAATGGAGGCAGAAATGGAAGAAAGCATTAATGGAATTGATTGATGTAGAACTTCAAGAGATTAAGGATGGAAAATGTAAGTACAACTTTTAAGATTGGCATTCAAAGTCTTCAAAGTATTCTTAGCTAGCAGATAGAAGCAGTAGTAATTATTGATGGTCTTTATATGCAGTTAAGTCTTTGAGACCAAGATATGCGCCATTTTTCCAAGACTTTGATGCAGAAGAACTAGCAGAGCTTACGTTGGATCAAGTCATCTTCTACATCAAAGGACAAATTGAGGGAGTACCACTACATAGCCTTAGTGGGGCTGTTGGGTCAGCACTGAATGCAAAGTATATCGTCAAGCAGCGAGAAAAGGCTGGCGTGTTGAAAAAAGTAAGGGACAAGTAACTGATAGTGTATTATTTAACAGTTATTCATTGAAGTCGAGGTGTTTATCAATGAAAATTTACCGAGCCGAAAACATTGATTTATTTTTAAGATGTAAATATCTTTTTGTATTTTGGAAGAGGCTTAATTGTATCAAGTTCGAAGCGCGCGCAATTCTATACTTCAACTGTAGATGATATAGAGAAACATTCTGAAGTTATTGATCAATCAGTGCGCGCGATTTTGTATAATCTCTTGGGTAATGATACTAAAGATGATTATGATTTATGATTTTATATTGGCGCCCTTATTCCCTAGTATTCTATATGGATATAATCAAAGGCGCTTTACAATGGAGCTATGAATTAATGAGAGGTGGTTAGTATGAGGTGTGGTCACTGCCAGGGGTTCCTTTACGTCCTCAGTGGTTCTTCTACGTCCCTTCATTATTGTAAAGATGAAGTGTGATAGTTTATTCTCTAATGCAGTCCTGACTATCCCTTAACACTCCCATTTCAGATTCAGAATATCTACTCGGATTACTTCAAGTACGTAATGGATGAGGATTATAGCTCACAGAAGATGGCAAGAGATCGCTGGGATGAGCTAGATTTGGGTAGACCTTATGAAGCCTGTTTACGACAAGAAATCTCAGACTGGCCTTGGGCTACAAAACTTCTGGTTGGTAAATCCGTCAATGGTTATTGAAAATAAAAATAAAAAATTCAAATTTTATCGATACAATGAAACAACCTCGAAGTCAGGGCACGCCTGACTTACAAATCGAATAGCCAATGTGCATGAGCTCGAAATTATAGCACAAAGCATGATGGGAAAGTGAGTTCTTACGCTATTTTGGCTCCTCTAAAAATTCATCTGACAATTTTTCCTTTAACATTTTCTATGGAAATGTAAGTATTTCAACAGACGAAAATAACAGAGTAATTTTTTTCTGATAGTTCCTTCGATTTCCCTGTTACATTTTTAAAGAACTCACTTTCCCAGAGTGCTTTGTGAGACTTGATGCACTTTGCCTATTGGAATTTAGCTTGTTAGGATTTGCCGAGGGAGGAAAACTGGAGAAACTTGAGCAAAACCCTCGAGTCAAAGGAGAGATCAAACAAACTCTACTCATATGTGATGCCGAGTCCAGGAAAAGCCCACTTTCGATATTCTGGTTGAGTGATCACGCACAAAGCAATTTAAGGCGAGGCTTCAATTTTTTTTCGGATTACTCCATCGTTTACTCGGAGCCTCACCTTGAATTGCTTTGTGCATGATCACTCAACCAGAATATCGAAAGTGGGCCATTGAACCCTAGACTCCAGAGATAAGAGGCAAATGCTCTAATGCTACTCCACCCTTGACTCCCTAAGGATATAGATGCATGGGTTTATGCATATTTTATTCATTTTATGTGTTTAATATTTCAGTGTGGATGTACTCTGATAGATTTACTTCTCCAGTCAGTCACCATCAACGGCAACTTATTTAACAATAAACCAGAATCTTTACTCTCTGCGTTTTATCATACTTATGAGTTCAGAGAAAGACGGAAAATTGGTGTCATAAAACCACATCAAGTGGTTTGTAAGCTATTTAAGGGTTACTTAGCTGATCATGGAAGTATTGTCATGCCAACCTCATCTGTGCCCATGCTAGTTCCACCAAGACCCTGGAGGGATATCAGAGATGGTGCTTTCCTTATACAACCCGGTAAGGTATACTAGTTATACAATGGTTTCGAGTGGCATACCGTGGAATATCACACGAGTCACTTGTAGTTTCTAGTATACACACGAGCCTTTAGGCGAGTGTGTATACAAAGAAAATACAAGTGACAAGTGGGATATGCAACGAGGAACCATTGTATAACCATTTTATCCAACACCATAGGAAATACAAATGCGTAGATTCAACGCGCAGTGCATGATGGGAAGGAAGAGTGGAATACCGACGAATATACAACGGCTTTCCTGCTTTCTGATTGGCTTTATTTTCTATGGTGTAGGATAAATAATAACAGACCCCTTGCACGTGACGTCAGAGCAGTTCAATTTGGAGGACAAAACAAAAGAATTTCAATCTCCTGATAATTGGAACCTATTGTTCTGCCCTCCAAATTGAGCTGCATTCCGACGTGCTGCAAGGTGCCTTAGATGTTAGTCGGTTTGAATCATGACATCATTAAACATTACAATTATTATTCAACAGTTCAGTTCATGCGAACCAACCAGGAAGACGATGGTAAACAAGATCGTTTATTGGAGGAGAAGTGTGACAGGAAGCAGTTATGTGCCGTGTTTGATGCATTAAACTACCTTGGCGCATGCGCATGGAGGACCAATGATCGTATTCTAGATTTGGCTACCCATGTGTTCAATGATGGTGGGAATGATGATCTCGCCGTCCCAGGACCTGTTATACAACCAGATGCGGTCGAGTCACATAACAGGTAAGTCTTATGGTTGCCACAGGCCAGGGAAAAGTCAGGAAAAGTTTTTTTTCCAAGGTCAGGGAAAAGTCAGGGAATAGACCTCTTTACCTTCGTTGTTTGTTGTGCCCATTTCAGACCATGTGATGCCACTCTTGGGAGTTGATTCTTTCATGTGTAAATATTTCAACAAAAGAATATTTCTCAAGGGAATGTCATGTGGTCTGAAATGGGCAATTTGCATACGAAGGTAAAGAGGGCTATTCTACTTTCAGTCAGGACAAAATAAACTTTGAGCAAAAGTCAGGGAATTTTTTACATAGTACTTTAAAATGTATGTCCCTCCTAGCTGGTATGATGGGTTTATATCATTGTCATCTGCCTGCTCAAGACAGAGGACAGACAAGGAACGCCTGAATACGCAGGCTAAATTGAAAACATAGAATATCTGAATTATTTGGGAAATTATCAGGGAAAATCATACTATAGTCAGGGAAAAGTCAGGAAATTTTGTGATTCAGTTTTTGTGTCAACCATGTAATGCCGCTCAGGTGTGTTAGTCGTCCTGGTAAATCTAAGGCGGATGTATCGTGTTTTAACAGAACAACACTTACACCAGAAGAGCAAATGAAACTCCTGCAAGAACGTCGAAGAGCACGCAAGCTAGCCCGCGAGCAGTACAGTCTGCGGATGTCATCATTATACAAGCTGTCAGTTGCTCATCACTTCAGGGATCACGTGTTTTGGTTACCTCTAAATATGGATTTCCGTGGCCGAGTGTATCCCATTCCCCCTCACTGTTGTCACGTGGGTAAGTTTGTTGATTCTGGTTAACCCGGGGGGGGGGGGGGGGGTGGGGTGGGGTAGAGGATTGGGCTAACTTTCTATTGGTTGTTCGTTTTTAGGGGATGATCTTAATCGTGGTATGCTACAGTTTGCTAAAGGTGTACCTCTGGGTAAAGATGGGTTACACTGGCTGAAGATACACCTGACAAACCTGCACGGTGCGAAAAAGAAGGCGTCACTGGCCGAGCGTGCGCAGTATGCTGATGAGATGATAGACGAGATATTAGACTCTGCCGATAACCCACTAAATGTAAGTAGAATTAGAAGTATAAGCCATCACATTATACTGAGATATTTGATTTAAAGTGGAGGATTAGTTTTCACTATCAGTATGTCGTCATCATCATTATCATGTATCATTATCATCATGTATCATCATCATCATGTATCATCATCATCATGTATCATCATCATCATCATGTATCATCATCATCATGTATCATCATCATCATGTATCATCATCATCATCATGTATCAAGATCGTCATCATCTTCATCATCATCATGTATCATCATCATCATGTATCATCATCATCATCATTATCATCATGTATTATCATCATCATCATGTATCATCATCATTATTATCATCATCATGTATCAAGATCGTCATCATCGACATCATCATCAACAACATCATTCAGTATCATCATCATCATCATCATCATCATCATCACCTTCATCAACATCATCGTTATTATTCTCATTATTATTATTAATATTTTACCAGGGTCGTCGTTGGTGGATGTCTGCTGATGAACCCTGGCAAACCTTAGCGACATGTATCGAAATAGCCAATGCTGTTCGTTCTCCTGACCACACTAAGTACATATCCCATCATCCTGTACACCAAGATGGGTCTTGTAATGGGCTGCAGCATTATGCTGCATTAGGACATGACCGATATGGGGCCAAACAAGTTAATTTAATGCCTTCTGATCGACCTCAAGATGTGTATGAAGAAGTAGCCAAACTAGTAGAGATGTCAAGAATCGATGATGCTAAAAATGGTTAGTAAATGATGCACCTAGCAGCATAACTAGCCTACACCATTAACTAGAGCTAAGCACATTACGTTAAAGTGCCTATAAACCCTAACTCAATATTTTCAGTATTGATTCTACAAGAAGTGAATAGTTGAATAGTAAAATATTTTTATATGATTTGAGTGTTGCATCTTGGAGATATCAAGGTTTATACTTCCAATATGTTAATGCTGTGACGTATCTGGAGGCATTTGAGTTAATTGTCATCATTTGTGAATCAAAACACTGATTTCTATGAGAAAACAAATTTGCAATAATCTTTCAATAAACCCTGAGTAAGATAATGATGTTTTAGAAATTAATGATGTTTTACTGCCCCCAGAAACGTTTTGTATATTTAATAATTCCTCCAGATACATCGCAGCATTAACATATTGGAAGTATAAACCTTTATATCTCCAAGATGCATCACTCAAATGTTATAAAAATATTTTACCATTCAACTATTCACTTCATGTAGAATCAATACTGAAAATATTGAGTTAGGGGCTATAGGCACTTTAATAATGCATCTAGGATAACTAGCCTACTGCATTAGTTATATAAGTGAGAACTGAACACATTCCGTACATCTTACGCTGCATAGGTCACAAGACAGCTCTGCAACTTGAAGGTAAAGTTAATCGTAAAGTCATCAAACAGACTGTCATGACCATTGTATACGGAGTTACTTTCGTTGGTGGTCGACTGCAGATTGAACGCCAACTGAAAGACCTCGATCTTGATGAGCGGTTACTGTTTGAATCATCTGCTTATCTTGTTGGCAAAGTGTTTGCAAGTATTGGTCAGTTATTTACAAGAGCCAAAGCAATACAAGTAAGTATAAAAGAATAAATGAACAAACGAATGAATGAATAAATGATAAGTAAACTTGGCGCCATAGGCCCGTTGCCCCGGGGGTGAGGGGTACTCCCTATAATTGACTATACGGGGATGCTCCACCCGAAAGGGGTACTTTTTTCAAGCCGCACGTATAGAAGAGGGGTGAAAGTTTTTGAGTTTTGGTATAAAAAAGGGGTAGATTTTCTTCAAAAGTATAAGAAGGGGTACCTTTTCAGGCAAAAAGGTATAAAAAAAGGGGTACCTTTTTGCTGAAATTTGGTATAGAAAAGGGTAAGGGGTTGAGAGTCCGGGCGGAGCATCCCCGTATGAAACGACCCGAAGTACCCCCCCCCCCCCCCCCCCTGGGCCCGTTGCACGTGACGTCAAAGCAGCTCAATTTGGACGACAAAACAAAAGAATTTCATTTTCCTGAGAATTGGAAACTATTGTTTTGTCCCCCAGATAGAGCTGTATTCCGACGTGCTGCAGGGGGTCTATATTATTATACTATTATTTAAAGTAAATCTTATCCTGTATAACGACATTGTTACTATTGACCATTAACAGGACTGGCTCGCCTTAGCTGCCACTCACGTAGCGTACACAGGTCACATGGTTGATTGGTATACACCGCTGTCCTTGTATGTCTGTCAGCCATATTGTAAGCGTACAGTCAAGGTCATTCGGACTAAGCTTCAAGGTATTGAGATACCTGCCAAAGGATTCGCCACGTCACCACCTGACTCAAGAAAGCAACGAGGAGCTTTTCCTCCTAACTTTGTTCATTCTCTTGATTCTACGCACATGATGTTGAGTGCTCTGTACTCGCAAAGAGCGGGCATAACTTTTACGTCAGTGCATGACAGTTTTTGGACTCATGCTGCGAGTATCGACATTATGAATAAGGTATGAGACATGCTTCCATCACGAGGATAGCTCCCCTTGAGGGGAGGGGGGAGGGTAGATTAGGCCTTTTATTGTGGGAAATGCTAAAACTGCAGATATTCTTATGATATAACCGCCTGGTTGGTTCAGTTGGTTGAGCACTGGAATTTCGTGCGGGAGGTAGTGGTTCGAGCCCCGGCCGGAGCAACAATCAGGGTCTTAAAATAACTGAGGAGAGAGTGTGTGATGCCTTTGTAATTACATCTTCAAACGGTTAGACTTTCAAGTGGCTTGAATGACTACTTTAAATCTCCACACTTCATCACTAAGCAATATCGGCGTCAAAGAACCACTGAGGATGTAAAGAAACCCTGGCAGTGACCACCTACACCTTATGACCATATTCATGATTATAAAGCGCCTTTGATTATATCCACATAGAAAGGGCGCTATATAAATCATAAATCATTAACTGAATATATTTTCATGAATAATTTAAAACATCTTTTTAATGCTTTTTTAATGCTTTATTTAAGATTTGCCGAGAGCAATTTGTGGCTTTACATTCCCAGCCAATCCTTGAGGATTTACAGAAGCACTTTGAAAGTAATTATGGCGGACTAGTGTAAGTATATATAGTAATTACAAAATGAGTGTCTTAAAAACACTTATTCTTTTTCTTCAGTAGTTTTAAAACCTGGTCTTATGCACTTCCTGGTGCAGAAGGGCCCCTTATGCGCCTCCTGGTACAAAAGGGCCCCTTATGCGCCTCCTGGTGCAAAAGGGCCCCTTATGCGCCTCCTGGTGCAGAAGGGCCTTAATTGCGCATTTGATCATATTTCAAATGTTAAGATGCGCAATATAAGTATTAGATATTATTATGTTTTTATTAATTTAAGTAAATTACTTTAAGTAAGCCTAAAACCTAAGAAATATTTTGTCCTTAACTTCTATCAGGTTTGCACGTCCCTTAAAACTAAAACGAGATGAATATCAACCTGTTAGACAAGCTTCTTTTGATGGTCTGCCCGAGATAGGTAAGCGAGAGCAGTATCATACTGTCATGCTCATCCCCCTCTATGCAACTTGTAATTTTCACCGTCAGAAGTTACAGAAAAAGGAGAGGGATCCCTGATCTTTTCATTGGCAATACCACGTTTTAAGCATTGCATCAGTTCTGCATGGAAGAAAATTAGCAGTGTACTGATCTCAACTCCCCCTGTCAGCCTGTGTGAATGCGTGCAGCAAGGTTTCCATCGCTCACATAATCATTTTGAAAACTGTTTTATGTTTTCAGGTGACTTTGACGTTAAACAAGTTCTTGAATCCGTGTATTTCTTCAGCTGATACCCTTATTAATTCTAATAAATATGTGAGACACAAAATGTTTCCAATCTCAAATCAGAAACAGTTCAAAGCGAGTTGATTTTTATCTTCAAAGACACAGCAAGGTATTTGAAAATTTTTTTTAGTTTCTCTGTTGGTAGGAGAAGCCAACCTTACTTTAGGAAGTGAAAGTGTCATTTCGTGGTTCATCTGGTATGCCTTCGGCGACACTCGGTATAATTTCGGTGAAGTCCGAGGGCTGTCCGGTCGAGCTCTGAGGCACTTCGGTGGTCTGCGGAGATTGTTGGTCGGACTTGCCTGTTTCTTTGGAGTTCTTTTTCGGTGAATCTCTGGAACTTACAGATGTGGTTGGATTTAGCTCAGACGCTTTATTTTGCTCTTTATTGGATAGGGATTTCACATCCGTAGACTGTTGTTTTGCTGTGGATTTCGTTGTTGGTTTGCTGCTTTTAGTTTCTGCTGTTGTTAGTAGTTTAGTAGTTGGTGGTGTTGTAGTTGGTGGTTTAGTTGTTGGAGGTAATGTTGGGCAAGATTGTGTATTGCAATCACTTTTTTCTTCATTTGACCCAAGTTCTGTACAGTTCTTGCCATCAGGGTCTGGTACAGGATTGTTACATTTTCGACTACGTGTCTTGTTTCCTCCCCCACATGTCACCGAACAGTCCCCAAACGTACTCCACTCTGAGTATCCACCATTAACTGAAAGAATAAGGCATTCGTTGATAAGGAATGAGCCTAGACCCCGGTTAATCCTCAAATGAATAAATGAATGAGAATTAACAGTGGAATCCACAGAGTAGCTTTTCTTCCACTGCATTCCAATTGGAATTTAGAAGTTGATTTTTGCAAAGGGAGGAAAACTGGAGAACCTGCAGAAAAAACCCTCGAAGCACAGTAGAGAACCAACAAATAACTCTACTCACATACGACACCGAGCCGGTGGGACTCGAACCCGGGTAGCGTTGGTGAGAGGCGAACACTCTCACCACCGCTACGCCACCCAAATCAGTCTTACCATTAAAAAAGAACCTTCCTACTCACTGGATATCATTCTCCTACCTGGACATTTCCGCTCATTACATTTCGCCGTTTCTGTATCCTCCCCAAGCTCCATTTCCTTGCAGTTTTTTCCTCCATATTTTGGTAAAGGTTGGTCGCAATTTCGTCGTCTTTTTTTGGTTCCTTCACCACATGTCAATGAACATGGTTCAAAAGGTAACCAGTTTCCATAACCTCCATTTACTGACAGTATGTAACATAAATATAGAATAGTAATGGTATTAGAATTCGCCACTATGACTGAGACTGAGAATCCAAGTCAACTACAATGCACTATGGCGCCCACATAAGTGTTAACTTTACTAAATTTACCTCAAATTCGTTGCCAAAATTTATAAAATCTTACCAAAAGCATAAAATAACTACTTATCATTATATCTTGATGGTTTTTAAACTTGTAGCTTGAATAACAAGACCGATGGAACTGGATTCCCAAACTTCACCTACAAAACCGCCATTTTGCCGGGCAGAGAAAATGGCCATTTGCATTGTTTTTGGGGCGCAGTGCATTGTAGTTGACTAGGATTCTTTAAATCATTTAGTAATTGGATAAAGCTGGTACCACCAGTTTCATGTACAACGTAATCCAGACATAGGCGGCTCCTTTGTGTGCTCCGCTTTTAGGGGGCTGCCCATACTCGCGGAAAGGAGGGTCCAACAGGGTTTGCCTCGAGAATTTACCCAAGTTTACTACAACTCGCTGGCGGATTGTAAACTACCTAAAAACGTGAATAAATTCTCGAGCTTGCGCAGGCAAACCCTGCTGGACCCTCCTTTCCGCGAGTATGGGCAGCCCCCAAAAAGAGGAGCGGGTGAAAGGACAATCCAGCTGATCTGAGAAAATTTGCAAAACTGACGTGTCATCCTTAGTAGCCCGGCGACTCGGAAAACGGTTATTTCTTTATTTTCTTTTCCCAGTCAATAATGAATTTCATAGTAAATTTACACAAAATATTTAAAAAAACTCTCCTCAAACTCTAGATTTATCTCGGATATAAACTTTCATAAGTCGATTTTTGCATGCTTCAAGACACCTCAGTTTTGCAGTGACGTCCGTTTCTATGTCACTATTTAAGATCAGCTGGATGTAGAACTATAATGAAATATTATAAGGAATTACTGAAGTACTAACCTGCACATGGGTTCCTGTTACATTTAAATACTTGGATGGGTTTTCCTAATATGGAACAGTTGTGCCCTCCTAGTCTAGGATAGGGATTTGAACATACTCGTCTCCGTAACCGTATCCCTCCCCCACATGTGCGTGAACACTCGTTGAAACCAGACCACTCAGAGTAGCCACCATTCACTAAATCAAAGAAAAATACATACAAATCGGTGGCGGGCTCAGGATTTCAAAAAGGGAAGTCCCAATAGCCGTCACGCAGAAAAAGCTGGTACTATTGGATTCAAAAGGGGGGTTCCAATATCATGATATTGACGACTCTTAAAACTCCAGTGTGGTCTTAACCTCGAATCCAAGACTTGCTTCTTTTGTTATTCTAATTTCTGTTTTTGTTTCCCGATCTTAGAAGTGAGGCTAAGCCCGCATACACGGAGTTTTATTAAGAGTCGTCAATTGAGAGTCATCAAGATCTCACAAAAGGGGGTTCCATGGATCCACCCTGTCGCCACTGCAGGGATTATCGACCTCGATATATGTGTAGAATTTTGAACTGAACTAAATATATAACAAAAGACTCGCTGCATCATGTTTAACCTGTAATGCTAACAGAACGTCCCCATAGTAACCAGAGTTGACTGGGTAAAATTCAACTAATCAATTATAGAATTATGACTGCACAATAGTCGCTTTCTGTTTCATTTACTAAATGTTTTCTTTTTAAAACTTTTTTTTTTACATAATATCATAGCTGTATATTAAGGATTTTCGACAATAAAAACTTATCTTGATAAATACTTGGGGTGGATCCAGTGGGTTGGATTAGTTTGTAAGCTGAGTGCAAAACTAAATAAATATTCAGTACAGTGAGAAGACTTCAGTGTAACGCCGTGCTTCTTTGGGGAACATGCTAAGGCTGCTGTTTCGTGTGTTTCTTATTACAATTACATCATGCGAGTAATTTAGTTCTCAGTGGAAATCTGCAGCGTTGATTACAGAACAACAAATCATCGTGTTTTCAGACTACCCTGCTAGGTTAAGTATAATATTGAGATTACGTCCACCTCAGTCGGTGGTACGAATGATCAATATGATTGGCAACATGTTTATTTGCATGATCGAAGGTAATCTTGGTGTTCTGAAGAAAACTTTACCAGTTGATTCTTTACCAATTTTGTCTATCAATACAATACAATACAATAAACTGCATTTAAAGACGGTGACTTATTAACCCATTTGGTTATCTAACTTACGCGGCCCTCACCAAAATTGCCTCAAAAATCGCCAGTGTAAATGGGCCTTAAGAAAGCATAGTCATGAAAAACCGTAATTATAATTCTCATAATAACTGAGGCAAAAAAGAGAACTCACCTCGTAAAAGATATCTTGCTACATGATTAGCGACGTATACACAGGCGCTGACTAATAAAAAAAAAGTAATGATCTGTAAAACAGATATTCTGGGCATTTGAAAACCTAGTATCCACTGGGGTTTGTTTTCTCTCTCTTTTGTGTAGATGAACAGCGAAGATGAGACGTGGATACGTGTGAATCAACGATGGATCAGGTTAATAAGCCCAAGATGATGCATAACTCTCAGTATAAACTAGTTACCTAACGACGAAAAGTTCATGACAACCAAAGACTCTTCGAAAGAATTAGTTTCCCAAGTCAGTAACATATTTATTTTGCCGCGGATAAAGAGATACCCAGAAACCGTGATTAAAATTTGCAATTATCATTTTCTCTGATTTATTCCAGGATAAATTTAGCTGACAATCGTAAATATAATTTTTTTTAAATTCATTTGGTTGTCCTTTTTGTTAGGCAGGTATATATATAATTAAATTATACAGATGAAGGATTCAATCAATCTTTGTTATTTTAGTTTATTCCATGTCAAATATTATGTTTTACAAGCCCAAATGAAAGAGAGAAAACTATATATCTACATGCTCTTCCTGATAATACACCATGTTTACAAAACCATTGACATTTCAGAAAAGAAAGGTTATAATTATCAATGAAGTAGTAGACTTCTGTTGGACAATGTTTCACCAAGAAAATAAAAATTGAGGCAACGGTCATGTGACTTCAAGTTTAATACCTAATTTGGCACATACATCTCAACATATAATATAAACAAATGAAGTTTGAAGATTATTAAATACAATGAATTGTCTCCTTGTGAAATGAATACACATATTCATCAAACACGACACGTGTTGGGAAGTTTTTTAATAGCTTTGTGAGAACGAAATGAAAAGTATTTTTGTCTAATATATTTTTTATTTTAAATTAGGTATTTCAAATAAGGTTCATTGAGTGTGAAATACTAATTCTGGGCTCAAACTTGAAAGCAGTCAACTAGTCTAATACTAGTGATTTGTGCTCTAGTGAAATTTGCTAACTAACAATTATAAGTAGTATAAACCTACTTAGTGATAGACCACTTAGTGAAAAAGGCCCGTTTTGAAAGCCAAGACAATAGCAAAAACAATTATTTAATGGCAAAAACTATTATTTATTTGACCGATTAGTAGCAGGGCTCAAAATAATCGCTGGTCAACTAGCAATGTCTGGCCAAATTTGGTACTTGATCGGTCAAATACAGTTTTGAAAGGACATGTTGGCCTGTCATATTTGAAAAAATAAAATAAAATAAAATACGCTGGACATCTTGACCGGCGTATGACTGGCAATTATTTTGAGTCCTGAGTAGGTTTATACTAAAACAATTAGACCTCTAACCCGCATGGTCCATGAGTCAATAGCACATTTGGCCTTAGTTCTCACGGAAAATTGACTTGTAGACCATTCGGGCTGCTTGTCTAATTGTTAAATAGCCATAATGTATCATTGACTTCTAAGAATACCAGATATTATCACAGTTACACTCCATTGCTTTCAAACAATTGTTTCAAGTCGAGACATTTGGGTCAACAATACAGTAAATGTATAGAAACTGACCCTAACGCCAAGACATCAAGCAATAGACCTCATCGGCTTGGGGGTAATGTTGTCCCATTTCAGACCATGTGTCATTCTCTTGAGAATAAGATTCTTTGTTTGAGTTGTATCCATATTCATTTATCTTCTCATGCGCAACCATTAAACAATGAAATGATACTCTGGGGAATGACACGTGGTCTGAAATGGGACAACATTACACCCAAGTCGATGAGGTCTATTGTTTGAAGGCAATGGATTGTAACTCTGATATCTGCTATTGTTAGTAACTTCTTTGTACATGTCCTTTTTTTGTAAAACTATACGGCTAGTGAAACCTATCAGTTTGCTAGGCATTAACTACTAACAAAATGAAATTTGAGCCCTGACTTTGATCAAAAAATAAAAAAACCTCACAAATAACATTGTTTTCAATACAGACAAGAGTAAACATGCTTAAGGATTCAAACACTCTTACACTAATTCCTTTTAGACTTTCGTTGTGTACAATTTATAATTCTGATATATTTCTACATGTATAAGCCATAAGCAGATAAGTACAGAGAAATTCTAATTTTTCAAAGTTTCATATTATAAAGGCTTTGCACCACCACGCGATGGCAGCCATGACAGGAGTCAGGAATAGAGTCTTTTCCCCCTGGGAAACTGAATTCTTCCTTATGTAAATCAGTTGTGATAAAAAGGTAAATTTTACACTGTAAAAAATAAGAAAGATCACTTACTGCATTTCAGATGCTAGTCCTTCCTTTTTTACTCCAACGAAGGACTAGCGTCCGAAACGTCAGTAAGTGATCTTTCCTATTTTTTACGGTGTAAAACTTACCTTTTTATCATAACTGTTTCATTAGAAACACCGACGCAGCCCACACTAGCTTACCGCTAGTTATCATCTCCTTATGTAAATCAGGTTAGACCAGATTCAATTGTTCCTGCCTCCTGTCATGGCTGCCATCACATGATGGTGCAAAGCCTCTATTATTTATGTTGCCAGTGAAGGTGGGTTTACAGATGTTATTTATAGTGTGGTTTTGTTGACCGTGGCCTTGCCGAGGACGATCTACCACGCTGTGCAGCTGCTTGTTGCTGGATCTGGAAAGCCATGGGGTGAATCTTGAAGCCAAACAATCTAAAATGAACATACAAGCAATGATTATGTGGTAGAAAACAACAATTGACTTAACCTATAAGCCATATAAAAATTAATAATAATGTACCCTGTAGCTGATGAGGTGAATATAACAGCTATAAAAATACCTAGTTTACATAACGTGTGTTGTCATTAAAGAAAATCAAATGGGATTTCATATTTGCAATCCAAAGAGTGGCTCTTTAATGAATTAGTCCAATTGAAATTGAGAATTAAAATTGAGGAAAAAAACTGAATAATCCAGAGATAATCCTGACCTATATTCCCTGTGCTTCCCCTGGGACATGACCTGACTCATACATACCTTGGTACAAAGTGATTAGCAGGACGCTTGGGTCTGTATTCTGGGTGTACCATAAACAGCATGTGAGGGAATCCAGTACCAAAATATGCACCATCTGTGTGATGGTGTCTTGAAGATTTAGGGGTGTATGCATCCATGCACTTTGGACAGTAGAGTTTTACCATAGCCTCTCCTGGTACATCTGATAAGCCTGGAAAATCATTCATATCAGTCATCTATAATAAAGTGGCACAGCAAGGGGGCAAGGGCAATGACCCCCCTAAAATTTTCGGGTCAAGCCGTTTTTATTTGATGATGTCAATGCCACTGGTGTGGGAAGGGGTGGGCACGTGCACCTCCCCCCAAATTCTTGGTAATGAGTTTTTATTCTAGGTGCCCCCCCCCCAGATTCTCGGTCCTTACTATGCCCCTGCTACAATATAATATCATACCTAAAAGTATCCATGCTGATTCAAGGGAATCAACTGTGACGTAGTGGTAGTGCACTCGCCTCTCACCTCTGGGGTCTTGGGTTTGATTCCCAGACTCTGCGTGCATCACATGTGAGTAGAGTTTATAGGTCTCTCCCTGATTCGAAAGTTTTTCCCTGGTTTTCCTCACTCTGCATAAACCTAACATGCTAAATTCCTATTTGATCTGTGAATTAGCTTTGTCTGGATCAGCCATATTTTAGGGTATTGCTAAAATCTGAAGGTTTGAAATTCCAATTTCATCTGTGAATTAGCTGTGCCCTGACTTTGATCAGTCCTGTTTCAGGATATCAGATTTTGGTTAGTAACATTACATACCTATTGGTAGTACTGGTTGGTTTTCACAATATACTCTACTACAATGACCAAAGTCTCCATTCTGGTATTTCTCAAGCTGCAAGAAAACAGGTGTAAGTGTAAGCTGAGAACTCAAGTATAAAAACAATTATTACTATAGACCACTTTCAGAACTAGCAGAAAATGATTTTTTCAAGTAAACAAATATTTTAATGTTTTAGTACTGTCACATCAAAGAACCTCCTGAAATAGGCATGTTTGGAAGGGTTTGATGCTCTGGCTAAAATTGCAATGAAGTTTTGCTCAATGAAAAATGTAGAGATTTGTATGTAATTTTCTGTTGGGGCCTTTGTTACCTCCTTTTGATGTTTTTCTGATTTTTCAAATTCTCCTAGTTTCTTGCAAATTTAATCGTTTTTTCTCAAACTTTCACAAGTTATTGGTATACAGAATGCCTATCCTATGATAGCTTTCTTTTCCTTAAAACATCAATTTTAAATATTATGATAATTAGTGGTGGCCATTTATGAAAGTCGTTTATTTATTATATAGCTAAGATAGTACATTCACTCTGATTGATCGAGAACTGTGCTTTATTAGTGAACAGAGCACAGTTGCTGATGCTATCCGCACCCGCAGCAAATTTTGCAAAAAAAGTGAAAGAAAAAAATTGAAAACTACGACAGATTTTATCTTTCTATGTGATAAAACAGTTTAAGTAACTTTTTCCATGCTCTGTTCAGTAATAAAGCACTTCAGGAAGCACTGAAAGCACTCAAAAAGTGTGCTCACTCACGGCTCATGCTTCTCTTCACACTTGTTTCGTGCTTATGTCACTTCCTGCATGCTTTATTACTGAACAGAGCACAGAAAAAGCTGTTTTATTTGTTAAATGTTATGAATTACCATCTGTGCCAAGCCTCTGTTAGTCAAGATATATCTGGCATGTATCAGTCCATATAGCATCTCTGCAGCTTGCTCGATTAAGTCACTCTGATTGGGATTATCTTCCAGTTCATCATCTGAAATAAAAAGGTTATTCAAGTTATTGTTTTCAGTATACTTACAAGGGCTAAAATAGTGCCTGGTCATAATTGGAACTTGTCTGGTCAAATCTTTGCATTGACGGTCATTTTGACCAGTAATGTTGAGCCATGAACGAGGTATGTTTTATTGAACTAAGATTAGTTCACCATTCCCCTTATTACATCTTGATACAACTACCACCAAAATCCTCTTTGAATTCTTTTTCTTATTCAAATGTTTGAACATTTGAACTATTTTGGGAGTTGCAAGATAATGGTGTTAATTAGACCAACAAAAGGAAATATGAAAAGGATTCTCATAGTAGTGGTATCAAACGTTTGGCCAGTTATCATGACCGGTCATTATTCATAGCCCTGTTACAAGAGAAACAATAGAAATAATACCTTGTTGTTACAGTTAATTATGACAGAAAAAAATAATAGAATAATGAAAAAGTTAAATATGGGATTACGAGTAATGATACCTGGCTCCATATCTAATATCATGTCCAGAGCTTGTCTGTAATGTGGAACTTGTTCATTCAGACCAGTTAGGTTAAACTTGTCTTGTATATAATCTTCATCAACCTATATGACAAGTATTAGATTCTTATACTGTATGGTTAAAGTAATATGTCATAAATTGTTAATTATTGGATAGTACATGCATGATTTCAATTGGCAGACAGGTCCTACGCCTTCATTAAGGAATTTCATTAAAGAAAAGCAGTCAAATTAATAACGATAACATCACGAGAATTACATCTCAAAATACTAAAGGTATTCATGTCAAACAACAAGAAGTTATGTTTCAAAGGCAAATTGTACTTTATCTCGAAATCTTGGATTTCAAAAAAGAAAAAATAAGTAAATAAAAGGGACAAAAAGATCAATGTTTAAAATCAAAAGGAAACGTTTGATGGGTGTGCTATTGAATTAGCTTAACTTACGAGAAGGGAAGGACCAAGTTAACCTTTTTGTGGAGAACTGTTTGCTATTTTTCTGGATTTAAGCAGTAGCGATATGCAGCCCTATTGTATTTAAGCCTAATAACGTTTATGATTTTAAAACTGAACGAGAAAATTCTAACGTTGTAGAGGTTTTGATTAGAGTACACAAGTACGTAGTAGTCTTGTTTACCTCACAGAAGAATTCGTTTCCACGGAGCCCACAAAACCATGAAATCCAAGACACCTCTTCTGAACTGCTCATCTTTGTATAAGGAATGAATGAATGAATCAAAAACCAAAGAACTGCAAAATCAGGTGAGACATTAAAATTAGTTTGAAAAAGAAATGATACGATAATACACAAGAGAAAGTGAAGGCAGCTGCCGGCCGCGTGAGAAAAGGAAACTACAACAGCAACAAGACTTGTGTACAAGGCCCCAAGTTGAGGCAAATATTTCAAGATTGAGACGAAATAACACACTTTTGAGTCTACTACAAAGTACCACAATACTTGCCTTTTGATATTTGTAGATAAGATAAATTATTAAAGTGCAAATATTGGTATTAAATGAGATATTTTTGGTTGTAATTTCTGTTGAACGGAAGAACCTTTCCAGACCTCAAGATGTTTCCCTTCCCGGCAACAACGCTGCGCATGCCTAGTGGTCAAGTGCGCTGACCAAATACTCACGTTTTTCACTCTTCGTTAAAAAGTTTTAAAACCAATAAAGATTTTTACTGAAAAAAATAAGAATAATTTACTTTGTAGACTTTCACGATAATAAAAGTCTATTTAAGTTTATAAAAATGATTCAAATAATATTTTTAATAATGAGTAATAAAACGAGGCTTTCGATAGGTCAGTTGTTACGTTGGCTTATCCAATCACAAACGCCGTCTTATTTAATGTATTCATAATCGCGGGAAAACCGAATGTGACTGAAATCTGTTCTGAACCTTTCTAATTTTGCAGAGTATTTTAAGCTTTCCGTTTGATCAATTCTCTTCAAGGTAATCTCATTGGATAGCTTAGCAGTTTTGCTTCTTATTAGCCTTTTGTCTTGGACAGTATTCGTAGAAGTGTTTAAAGAAACACGAGGTTGAAATTTAAGCTAAGAATCCAATCAATATTCTTAAAGCTTTAATTTTTTCAACTTTATATTCCAAAGACACGACATTATGGCAGAAAAAGCAGAAGATTTAAACTTACCAAACGCAGTTATCGCCCGACTAGTAAAAGATGTAGTAAGTACTATGATGATAATACTATTATTGATAAAACATGTATGATAGAACACGTGACCTAGTTAATGATGATATTTATTGTCTTATATTGTATAGCTACCTGATGGTGTTAACATTGCTAAGGAAGCCAGATCAGCTATTGGAAAAGCTGCAAGTGTATTTGTTCTCTATGCCACATCATGGTCTGTATGCCAGGTGTTTTCAAGTCGGGGGAGGGTATAGAAGCTGCCATGGGAAACATGGATAGCCTAGGGCATTTAGATAATGACATGATATGCCACTGATTTAGTCTATATACTGTAACATTTTAAACCACTCACTGACGTCTGTAAAATTAGATATATTGTATAGTATATGTAGCTTACTTACTGTAACAGTTTAGGCCAATGGTTACTTGTTTAAAATGTCACAGTATATAACAAGTGATGATGTACAAAATAGGCCAGTGGTTACTGGCTTAAAATGTCACGATTTGGGGGGGGGGGGGGAGAGGAAAAGGGCCCTCCCACGTATAGCCTATACAGGGATGTTTCGCTGGATAGGGTATGGTTTTTTGGGGATTTTGGTCTTAGACAGGGTATACAATTTTCATGACATTGTCTTGAATAGGATCATCATTCTTGGATAGGTTAGGGGTACTAGATAGTGTTTTCAAGTCTTAGGGCATTCAATTTGAACTTTTTGTCTGAACTAGTTCTTTTTTCACAACCAAAAAAAGTTTTGCACATAACTTTCAACTGTGCCAGCATATTCAGGTTATAGAATTTCTCTTGGATCTCAGATAGGGTTATAAGTTACAGTGTTGTGTCTTTAACAGGGTATGTTTTTTCAAGATATTCTTGTCTTAGAAAGGGTCAGGGTCTTCGGATCCCAGCACATCATCCATATCACTGAACCACCCCTGTACCCCCCTGGGTGTGGCTAGTCATGTTTCCTGCTTGATTCACTCAAAATAAGTAGTTCTTAATAGTTGGGACTGCATACTTCTAATACCACACAACCCCATTCATCTCCCCAGTTATAGGCCCCCCTCCCCATTCTTGATTATAAGCCCACCCATCTGCTAACAGAAATTTCCTCCTGGTTATAAGTTTTACCCCCCCCCCCCCCCCCCCCCCAGGTTAAGCCACTCTTATTGGTAGAGTATCGTAATGCAGCCCTGTATCACATTGGCATTCATTTTTTTAGATGTTAAATTCTTCTCCCTTATAAGTCCCCCTCCCAGTTCGCCCCACTGATTATAGCCCACCCAAAAACCCTTACCACCCAAAGTGGTATAAGCCCAGATAAGGTTTATAACTGGGATTCTATAGTATATATATTTTTTACCTTTATGGCATAGTTTTTCTTGGTGTGCTTAAACATATACATATTTTTTCTTTCAGTGCTAACAATATTGCCATTTCTGGCAAGAGAAAGACACTTACTGCAGCTGATGTACTGCAGGCTTTAGAGGAAATGGAATTTGAAGAGTTTCTTCCAAAGCTCAAGGAGAACCTTGAAGGTGAGACAGGAATGGGTTGTCTCTTTTGCACCCTCCACATTTCCTTATCATCATTGAACCAATTTACTTTGTACCGGTATGTGTGGAAAATAATAAAACCTTTGGAACCTACAGTATTTTGATATAAAATAGCTGTTGAGTATTTATCTTTGTTATTGTAAAAAAAAATTACCACTGTTTTTAACCATAATGTGCTGATTGAGATAACAGTTGCGACATGGAAATTAGATAATACATTATTGTCAATCAGAGTATGTCAAGGTATCTTACAATCTGTTTGATTATGACAGTGTATATTGCCTGATTTCCCTGTCACAGATGTTGTTCAATAAACAGTGGTAATCCAGTATGCTTTATAAATTCATGTATTATTAAACCAAAATTTCAGCATTCAAGAAAGAACAGAAAGGCAAAAAAGAGGCAGCAGCAGAAACAAAAAGAAGAAAATTAGAGAACAACAGTGAAGATTCAGCACCTGAAGCCAAGAAACAAAAGACAGATAGTGACAATGAAACATCAGATTCTAAAGAAAAGTGAAAAAAAGTCTTAAGACATTGTTTATCAGTACTGAATAGACCCCTTGTACATGACGTCGAAGTGGCTCAATTTGAAGGACACAACAGAAGAATTTCAATCTCTTGAGAATTGAAATCTATTGTTTTGTCCTCCAAATTGAGCTGCATTCTGACATGCCGCAAGGGGTCTATAGAAAGACAGATGCTAGTAACTGACTTTATTTTTAATCTAACTAAAAGCTAAAAACAAGTTGCTTGCATTTTATTGCCCATTTTAATAAAGTCAGAATAGATTTTGATAGGTGGACGTTGTGTTTATAAACATTGCCATTGTGATGTTAATGTGTCAACCATTTTAACAATAGGTTTTGTCACTTTGCTTTGTTGGATTGTCCAATAGAAACCAAAACAAATTTTTCATCATACGCCCACCTACAGTATTGGAAACATGTAGCACATCTGTTATCATTTTGTGAGTGCAAAGTCCTATATTTCTGTCAAGTTAAATTTGCTCTAAGTACAAGCAACTTCTGTTGTCACCAGTAATATGTTTATTTAGGCCATTATCAAAATGGAAATACTTTGTAACAGTTTCATTGTCCCAGCTAGACTCTACGAAACAGCTTTTCAAATTGTGACTTACTTAGTACTATAGTATTAGGGAAGTCGTAAGCAATCCTCTTATATTTGCTTAAACTATTATTGTTGAAGTGAGATTTTAGGGGAATAAAATATTTAATTTAGTCCAAAATCTCTCAAAAATGTAAATTTAGAAGTTAGTTGTCACACTTCAACGATAATGGTTGTAAATAATATAAAGGGTATAGAAGTGTGACTTCACTCGTGTATAGCAAAACGACTTCCAGGTCCAAAATGAAAAGCAGTTCTATGAAGATTTTTCTTTCTTTTTCTTGATGAGATTCGTTGTTTAAAGTTCTTATTGTTTCAGGTGGAGGTTAAATCAGTGAGTACGTTTTTCACTTTATTTTAGCGCTATTTTTGAGCAGGTGGACCCAGAAATATGTCACAACTTAACAGCTCTATAAAACTGTCTAAATACAGGCATACAGGGTTGTTAAATAATTCTTGGATTATTACTGAAACTATTATCACAGTGCTTTTTATATTTCTGTAACCTACTGACTACAGATGTCTGGCTTCCATCAATCAATTTTACAATGGACAGAGTTCATTTAAATCACAAATGATAAAGAAATTCCCGTGTGAAAATGGCTGTCAAGGCACAGGAATTTCCTTGTTGTTCTACCTACTGGAATAAACTCAGCCCATTGTAAGTTCGATATAAAGTTAGAAATATGAAAGTGCTGTACCGTAATTATTATTATTCAATATTAAACCACTCCTTTGTAAGTTTGATTTAAATTTTGCCTTGTTTTTGTATGTTAAGATTGTAAATAAGGGACAATATTACAGTTAATGTTGTGCTTTTATTTCCTTTTGTATCTGGTATATTACCTACTAGAGTACATTATGGTAATTATGGATTTAGTCTTACATTTTCTTGCATTATTTTACAACTTTCTTGCCTTATTTTACAACTTTCTTGCATGCAGTTCTGAGATCGGTATTTAGCATCATATTTCATAGTTGATAAGCATGAATGTTGGTAAGGTTTGTTCATGCTGTTCTTAAGATTAAATGAATTCCAGAATCAGTAAAAACAGGTCCACTCATCTCCCCAACCTTGGTAGCAAACCTAAATATAATACAATTTAGTTCTTCATAGGATAAACCTTTTCACAGATAAATATATAATATACATATTATAAACTATATCGCTATTGTGTCACAGCAAGGCATTCTGGTGTGTTAACTCAATTAAATAACACCAAACAAAAGATGTCATGCATATGGTTTGTTGTTGTTTTGATTGAGATATCAGTCCCAGAGTGCATTGTTGTGGCACAATAGCTATACAGTCTATGGTCAGTTAACATCAGAGTTGCTCCAGCATCTTGAAGTATGGTTTTTATCTTGTTACAATGTGAATTGAAAGACCGTAGTTACCAAGAAATAAATCAGAAAACGTTTGTTCTTCCAACAATAAGAAACAACTTTCTAAGTGCAAGAAAGTTATGACTACAAATCACTAAGTGAATTTCATGCAGCTAGAGAATTGTTTCAGATTGCTCAACAAATGATAAATGATTTCTGAAATATTCCTGTGTGCCCACAGTTTTTCGATTTGCACTGAAATTGAACAGATAAAACATTCATTTTGGTATTCTTGGAAAGGCCAGAGGGCACTGAAATCTCTGCAACCCTCCCTTATGGATATATTATAATTGTATGTATAAAATTAATATAAGTATTATGGAAAGGTTTAAAATATGCATTAACTTACGTGGCATCTTCAAAAGGCTCTGAAATAAAGAAAAAAAAAATTCTATAAAATATGTTCTCATATGGTATACATTTAACATGTTGAGTTCACTCAAGGTCACAATGCAAATGGAAATATGTTTGCTATTTTTTCAAAAGCAGAATTAAATATTTATTCTTAGTTTACGAAATGTATAACAAAATAATTATTGAATTAGGTTTTCGCATGATATCATAAATTATCAAGACAATGGCCATTTTATCCACCTCAGTCTACTGTATGGCTTTGGCAGATAACATGGCCTTGGTTTTGATAATTTACGATATCATGCTCAACCTGATCCAATAATTGTTTATTACTAGACATTCACAAGCACATTGTACTTTATCAATTCAGACATACTTTGCATCTGTCCTTTGCCAAAATAGCCGAGGTCACCATCTTTTCTAGCACTACTGCAATCACTTTCAGTCCTGGCCAATTCAGGTAGGGTTGCTTTACCAGACCTTATTTGCTCTTCGTAACCTAAAATTATGGATTTACACTAATAGTAAGATTATTGTACGATGAATAAGGTTGCATATGCATATTTCTGCAAACTCAAATGCACATAAGTATTCCTTTTTCCCTAGGGTAATTCCTCTTTAGAACAGAAGATAACTAGCGGTAAGCTAGTGTGAGCTGCGTCGGTGTTTCTAATGAAACAGTATGGATAAAAAGTTAAGTTTTACACCGTAAAAAATAAGAGAGATCACTTACTGACGTTTTGGACACTAGTCCTTCATCGGAGTAAAAGAGAGAATTTAGAACAGTCTGCCTTATGCAACTGTGCATGCAGAAAGCATTAAGGCATTCCAAAGAAATGCAATAAGTTATCTTTAGAAACTTACAAAACTTTACTATTTCATTTATTGTGTATCCTGTCAAATTGTATTGTACCTTATTTGACCTTTTAACATCTTGTAGAGTCAGTAATACTAAAAGGATTATTAAATGTGCATGTACAGGTATGTGTGCATGATGACAAGTGGGTATATCATTCCATTCCATTTCTTTACTCCTCTTCCATTCATATATATATTCTACTGTATAAAATATGCACGCTTATCCTCCAAACCTTTGAGGATTTCAAGAGCTTCTTCTTCACTTCTGGTGATCTTGTCTGACTTCCAAGATGCAGGGCGCCTTGACTTGCAATGTTTGACCAGCAAGTGTGAGGCGCGGACTTGATCGGACGCTGCCTCTGTTGGCCTATCCCAAGTGCTCGCATTTGTTTGCCTATTAAAGAAATATTCTCTTCCTGTAGATTTAGAAGTTCGAACTTCCCATCCTGCAGGTAAATCACTCATTTTTCAAAGGTCTTTAGAATAGAACACTCCTCGACTCGCTGGATGACTACAGGATCTAGGAACACAGACTTCTACCAGGCGTTACTAGAAGACAAGATGATGGACGAAGAAGACTAGACCCAAGTGAGTAGTGCGCATGGTCAACTTTAGGAAAACAGCTGACCAGTACGTTTGAATTTCGTTTTAGTTTTCTTGCTTTTCTTGTCAAGTTTTGATTGATGTTTGTTTTTCAGTAAAATACCAGGTAGAACGAGATAATTCACCATAATATATACCATAAAGATAGTTGCGAAGGACTCCAAAGATGCCTGAGTCTTCAAGTAAATCGAAAAACCTAATAATTGTAAGTAATTCAGCACACGTGATAATGTAATGTCAGCTTCTGAACTAAGTTACAAAACTTTACTCTTTGTACATGTATTACGATAAGATGACGTTTTCACAGATATTCTCTTGCAGTATTAGATTAAGAGAGTTTTGCCAGTTGGAACGTAGCTTATGAAATACCTACATTGTAAAAATGTTGAATTTGCAACCAGGATTCATAATTTTAAATCAATTAGTTGACTCTGGTTTGTTTTAAAGTATGTTTTTTCAAGACGTTTCGATCTGGACTCAGATCTTCTTCAGTTATCGTTACAAGTTACCTACATTGTGTTAGCTAGTATTTTTGTATTGATTACTATAGAATAATTTTAAACACACTGTCAATGAGAGCAGATTTTGTATGAGTGTGAAAAGTCCAGCACATGGCACGTTTACGGAGCGGTGCAGACAAGGCACCGAATATCGAATGTTTTCATACATGGCAAGCCACTGAAATGGTCACGGCAAAGCCTGGTCCGTGCCATAAGTTTTTCATAGTCATACAAAAACTGCTCTAAGCTTATTAACTATTATTATTAATACTATTGTTAAATTATTATTATTGTCAAATCTAATAGGAAGAAGATGACCTTCCTTATGAAGAGGAGATTATTCGCAATCCATATTCAGTCAAATGTTGGATCAGATATATTGAACACAAGTCTAAGTCTGGTACCAAGACAGCTATTAATATGGTGTATGAGAGAGCATTGAAAGAGCTTCCTGGAAGGTACAGTACTACAGTTGTACACATTCAACTGTTGTATATAAATCCCCATCCCTCTACACTGTACCTGTAGGGGAATTGGTGACCCAGGCCTTCAGTGTTTTAGTATATTTTTAATTTCCATCTTTGTATGGAAGTTATTTTTTGGTTGAAATAGTTTTCTGCACTAATGGTTTTACTGCAATGTTTTGAATTCTTGTCTGGACTGCTATAATTTGAGAATTGGCATAGTTGGCACAGCTAAACATAATGGCTGGTCAACAGCTGGTCATGATCACCAGCCAAATAGCTAGAACTCTTGGTCACGTGTTTTGTCCATTTCAGAACATGTGTCATTTCTTTGAGAATTCATCAGAATCCTGTTAGAGAAAATGGGAGATATGGTTCGTCTACAGAAGACTCTGCTAGCAGGGAATGGTGAAAATGACTGCAAGACAAAGATTTAACTAGACAAGTTCCAATTCTGGCTAGACATTGTCTGATGACTGGCCATTATTTTTAGCCCTGAGCTTGTGAAACCAAGTTCATTGATGTTTTGTTTTTTAGTTACAAGCTCTGGTATAATTACTTGAAGCTCAGAAGAAAACAAGTCAAAGGGAAGTAAGTAAAATCCTTTTATATCATTACTAACTATAGGATATTAATTCTACAATGGTTGTGAGTGGTAATTACTATGAAATATCCCATATATGAGAAAATACAAGTGACGAGTGGCATATTTCATGGTGTACCACAAGAAAGCATAATTGCATAACTATTTTATCCTATATAATTGAATATACCTCTAGAGGCAGAAAGACCATTTGCATGTGAGTCAAATCAGCTCAATAGACCCTTTTTGAATTATAGTGTCTATGACATCAAACGAGGAGTCTGAGAATGTTCTGGATGCAATGAGTAATGATTGTGTTTTGAAATGCTGCTAGTGAAAATCATTGGGTTTCGACATCCGGGACATTCTCATTCTCCTCTATTGACATCATAGGTACCATATTCAAAAAGGGTCTATTTGGAGGACAAAACAAAAGAATTTCATTCTCCTGAGAATTGGAGACCTATTGTTTCATCCTCCAAATTGAGCTGCATTTTCGAGTGTTGCAAGGTGTCAAATAGTCAAGAAATTCAAAACTCTAATGCCTGATGGGATGAAACAATTAAACAATGGAATACTGCAGAATATACAACAACTATCCTGCATTCTGATTGGCTATATTTTCAATGGTGTGGGATAAATGGGTATGCAATATAAAAATTATAAACTTGGTATTTTTGCCTGTCATGACATTGTGATGCATAGATTAACTGTAAATGTTTGTTATTTTAAGGCCATTGACTGATCCAGCTCATGAGGATGTTAACAATGCTTTTGAGAGATCACTTGTTTTTATGCATAAGGTATTAAAACATTTCCCTTACATTGCTCAACCTTAACAGAAGTCCACTAATCCGTGGCTAATGAAAATAGCCCTCTTCACAGTTCCCTGCACAATCTTGAAAGGTAGCAAGGCCTTTGCATTGAAGTGAGATGAACGGTGAGCTTGCAATGATAGACATGTGAATAATTATTGTCCAAGGTGTTAAGAAAGGTCTCTATCAGTGCAAGCTCACCATTCGACTTGCTTTGATGCAAAGGCACAGCTACCTTTCAAGATGGTTCAGGGAACTGTGAAAGGGACTATTGCCTCTGAACTAGCCAATGGGCTATCTCTTGGCTAGTAACGTTTCAGCTACAGCTGTACACTAGCTCATGGGTTAGTGATGAAAAAAGTTAATGTCGAACATGTCCCTTACTTATGCATTCAATGCTGCTTGTCCAACACATTACTTTATTATTCAATATTACTTTAAGCAAATAATTGATGTTATATTCTGCTATTAAACTATCTTCAAAGATGCCTCGGATCTGGCTTAACTATTGTCAGTCTCTAGTCGACCAATGCAAGATCACAAAAACAAGAAGAGTGTTCGATAGAGCATTACGAGCACTTCCAATCACCCAGCACTATAGAATATGGCCTTTGTACCTTAAGTTTGTACGTAAACACCCAATTCATGAGACGGCAGTCAGAGTATACAGGAGATACCTAAAAGTAAGTGAAATGAAATGCGTTCGGTGTGAATAATAGATAATAGATAATAGATAGATAATAGATAATTTCATTTTACTAGTATTATCCTCAATTGTGCGTAAATATTTACGGTGTTCAGCTTACCCATGAGATTAATATCGCCCTGGACCCCCACAGTTGCCACATATACAACATTGCCTGGCTGCGTAACCAGCGTGGTTGGTCCTTGAAGTGTAGTGGTTAACACGTTGGACTAGTATACCGAAACCGTGGGTTCGAGTCCTGCCAAGGGCATATGATATTTTTCTCTTAATTCTTTATACCTAAAAGTAAGTAGAACATTGTCCTTACTAACTGTTGAAAAAATAACATTTGTATCAGACATATTGATGAATGTTTGTTATTGTCTCTTGAAGCTTGAACCTGAAAACACTGAACAATATGTGAAATATCTTGTGGATGTTGGATGGATAGATGAAGCAGCCACTAGACTGGCTACAATAGTTAACAAGGTATGCTGTAGATCATTTTACATTTATTGCTATAATTAACACATCTACACGTAACATATCATATAACTCTGCCTCACCTTGTCTTTTATTGCATGGCTTGTGCACAAGTCTACCTACTCCATCGTTTATTGCACTTCTCAGGGCTCAAAATAATGGACGATCATTCACTGGCATGACTGGCTAAATTAGTTTTAGCTTGGTCATACTACACTAGTTTCTGGCTCAACGTTACTGGTCAAAATGACCAGCAAGGCAAAGATTTGACCTGAAAAGTTCCAATTCTGGCTGGACATTGTTTAATGACTGACCATTATTTCTAACTCTCTTTTTGTTTGATTTATTCTAGGAAAACTTTGTGTCTAAAGAAGGAAAGTCCAACCATCAGGTAATTCAATATCCCTCGTTTTAATGGCCTTCTGTTTTACAGTTACTATTCATACTAAATGTAATAATATTTTGTGTTGTTTCTTCTCCTAACAATGTACAGTTATGGCATGATCTATGTGAGCTGATTTCTAAAAATCCAACGAATATCAAGAGTCTCAAGGTAGCAGACATCATCAGAGGAGGGCTGCACAAGTTTACTGACAGTCTTGGACAGTTGTGGTGTTTACTTGCTGATTTCTACATTCGAAGTGGACATTTTGAAAAGGTAGGTAGAGATAGTATCCAGTTACCATACCACAGGAAGCCCATATGTTACCCTAAGTAATTTAGGAAATCAAGGGTGGAGTAGCAAAGTATGATTGTCTCTCACCTCTGGGATTTTGGGTTCCATTCCTTGAGTCACCGTCATGTTAGTAGATTTGGTAAGGTCTCTCCCTTGATTTTATCTGGGTTCTCCAGTTTTCTCTCTCCACAAAACCTAACAAGCTAAATTCCAATATTCCCCATCACAGATCCCTGCACCATCTTGCAAGGTTGCCGAAGATGAACAGTGAGCTTGCAAATGATTGAGACCTTTTTTTAACAGCTTGGACAATTATTCACATGTCTCTATAATTGCAAGCTCATCGTTTGTCTCGCTTCGATGCAAAGGCATGGCTACCTTTCAAGATGGTGCAGGGAACTGTGGAGGAGGCTGTTCAATCTGTGAGTTAGCTATACCCTGAATGTGATCAGACAGGTTGTTTCAGGGTTTGATAAAATTTGAAGGTTTTGAAGGTCTTTTGGTATGGTTTGTTTTATCCAGGCAAGGGATGTTTATGAAGAAGCAATACAGACTGTTATGACTGTAAGAGATTTTGGTCAGGTATGTTCAAACTATATGGTTTTGTCATATCTTTTGACAGTATAACTCATTATCCAAATCAGACAACATTAGAAAGGCCAAAATATTCTCAAATTAAAAAATGGCAAATTTTCTCGTATTTCTATTTATTATTATTAACCCATCAATTTCTGTAAACCACACATATTCTTATCTAGTATTGAGTCTTATTAGAACACTCATTCACTGATGACTGAACCCTTATCCACACCCTACTGAAGGTAAATATTAACATAATTCCATATAATACTTTGTTTGTCCAGGTGTTTGATGCTTATGCTCAGTTTGAAGAGAGTATGATCAATGCTAAGATGGAAACCACTGCAGAGATGGGTGCCGCAGAAGAAGGTGAAACATATGACTTTTATGTTGTATTATCAATTTAACTTAAATAACTATCATTTATGATAATTATGTGAGGATAAAAATAATATTTTGATTTTATTACAGAGGATATTGATTTAGAACTCAGGCTGGCCAGGTTTGAAAATCTCATGGATAGACGTCCTCTACTTCTGAGCAGGTTAGTATATACACTGTACCTTCTTGTTGTCGCTGCCTTTGTCTTACTGGTATAGACCCGTTGCATATGACATCAAAGCAGCTAAATTTGGAGGACAAAACAAAGGAATTTCAATCTCCTGAGAATTAGAAATCTATTGTTTTGTCCTCCAAATTGAGCTGCATTTTGAAGTGCTGTAAAAGGTCTATAGGAGTATTTGCAACGCCATATGTAAAACACTTGGACATCACTTTAAGACATAAGTCTTTCTTATTGTTGTTTGTAGTGTGCTCTTGCGTCAGAATCCACACAATGTCCATGAATGGCACAAAAGAGTAAAACTCTATGAAGGCAAACCAAAAGAAATCATAAACACCTTTACAGAAGCAGTACAGACTGTCGATCCTAAACTAGCTACTGGTAAACTGCATACAATATGGATAGAATTTGCTAAGTTCTATGAGAAACACAACCAGATAAATGAAGCAAGAGTGATATTTGACAAGGCGACAAAAGTCAACTACAGACATGTTGATGACTTGGCTAGTGTGTGGTGTGAATATGCTGAGATGGAGATAAGACATGAGTAAGTTATGGACCTATTTTACTTGCCTATGATACCTCGTTTCTCTTAGCACTATAACTTTAACTTATTTCCTTTCCATTTATTTGTTGCTTGATTTCAGTTTTTTTGGCTTCTACTCAAAACATGTCATGTTTCTCTTAACACTTTTCTCCTGTTCTGCCAAACCATGAAATACTCTTTTTTTTTTCTACCAGGAACTACCAACGCGCTTTGGAGCTGATGAGAAAAGCAACTGCAGTTCCATCCACAAAAACAGATTACTATGATCAGGTAGGTGGTCAACAGTCAGTAAGTAAATTCATTAATTTTTTAATCATTTTTCATGAAAACCATAGTACCAAATAACAGTCCAAGTACAATTTAAATATTTTGATGTTACGTTTCAGGGAGAAACCGTGCAGAAACGTGTCCATAAATCTCTCAAGTTGTGGTCAATGTATGCTGATCTTGAGGAAAGTCTCGGAACCTTCCAGTCTACAAAGGCTGTTTATAGTCGTGTTTTAGATCTACGAATAGCTAATCCACAGATTATAATCAACTACGCCCTATTCCTGGAAGAACATCGCTACTTTGAGGAAAGTTTTAAGGTCAGTGAAATGAGATTTATTTTTCACTATACTTTTCGCATTATTTTAAAGTTTGACAATATAGACCCCTTGCAGCACTTCGGCATGCAACTCAATTTGGAGAAGAAAAAACAATAGGTTGTCAGTAGGCAATGTGCATCAAAGCTCATAAAGCACTCTGGGAAAGTGAGTCCTGTAAAAGTGGAATAGGGAAATCAAAGGAACTATCAGAAAAAAATTACTCTGTTATTTTCGTCTGTTGAAATACTTACATTTCCATAGAAAATGTCGAAGGAAAAATTGTCAGATGAATTTTTAGCCGTAGCCAAAAAAAGCGTAAGGACTCACTTTCCCATCATGCCTTGTGCTAGAACTTCGAGCTTATGCACATTGGTTATTCTCAGGAGATTGAAATTCTTTTGTTTTTTCCTTAAATTGGGTTACTTTGACGTCACGTGAAAGAGGCCTACATATGACAAGAAATACATGTGTTGTTATTGACAGGTTTTTGAGCGGGGCGTGGCCATGTTCAAGTGGCCTAATGTCTTCGACATCTGGAATACGTATCTGAGCAAGTTCATTAGACGATATGTGAGTAACTGTTCAAGAAGTATGTGTAAGAGTATTCCACTGGTTATTAACCATCATTTATTCCCATATATATGTAGGGTGGTAGCAAGATTGAAAGAGCCAGAGATTTATTTGAGCAGGTTCTCGATGGATGCCCAGCAAAATACGCCAAGAGTTAGTATTTTCTTGTCATTTTCTATTTGTCTAGAATACCTTATATACACAACAGCATTATAGAGTAGGTTTCGTATAAGTGTGAAAAGTCACGGCACGGTTATGGCACGGACACGGCACCAAATGTCGAATGTTTTCATACACGGCACGGCACTGACACGGTCACGACAAGGCGCAGTCCGTGCGGTATGTTTTTTATAGTCATACCAAAACCACTCTATCTTACTGATGTTGTGCTGTGTCTCTATGGTTTCAGCGTTTTATTTGATGTATGCTAAGCTCGAAGAGGATCATGGTCTAGCTCGTCATGCCATGGCTATTTACGACAGAGCAACCAAGGGTGTGCTTCCTGAAGAACAGTTTGAGGTACGGCTTCCTCGTTCTTTAGAGTTTTCTCTTTCTCTTTCTCTTTGTCTTTCTCTTTCTCTTTCTCTTTCTCTTTCTCTTTGTCTTTCTCTTTCTCTTTCTCTTTCTCTTTCTCTTTCTCTTTCTCTTTCTCTTTCTCTTTCTCTTTCTCTTTCTCTTTCTCTTTCTCTTTCTCTTTCTCTTTCTCTTTCTCTTTCTCTTTCTCTTTCTCTTTCTCTTTCTCTTTCTCTTTCTCTCTTCTTGCTAAAAGAGGAGTTGGTACCAATGTACTTGCACTTGACTTGCCTGTTCTATTCTCGACTGAACCTCATGTGAATTGAGTTTGTTCGATGTGTTGTTCTCTCCTTTGCCACGAGGGTTTTTCTCCGGGTTTTCCGGCTTTCCTCAGAACGTAAAAATGTGTGGAGCGAACCTCACGGAAGAGCCCCTTGCGCATGCAGAGAGTGATGGTTGTAGAATATTTAAGGAATAGTTCACCGCGTATATGAAAACTAGGAATGATTTTTTGTGTCATTATTTTACCAGATGTTCAACCTATACATCAAGAGAGCAGCAGAGATCTTCGGTGTGACGCACACGAGAGAAATCTTTGAACAATCCATCGAAGTGTTGCACGATGACCAGGCTAGGTAAACCTCGTGTTATTCATTTACTTAGCGTTGTCTTCGTTTCTTTATCCCACACCATAGAAAATACAGCCAATCAGAAAGCAGGAAAGCCTTTGTATATTCGTCGGTATTTCACTCTTCCTTCCCATCATGCACTGGGCATTGAATCTACGCATTTGTATTTTCTATGGTGTGGGATAAAATAGTTATACAATGGTTTCTCATTTCATACCGTGGATATCCCACTCATCACTTGTATTTTCTTTGTATGCATTCTCGCCTAAAGGCTCGTGTGTATACTAGAAACTACAAGTGACTCGTGGGATATTCCACGGTATGCCACTCGAAACCATTGTATAACTAGTATATATTAATCCTTCATTATTTTTCTTCCAACAGACAAATGTGCATACGTTTTGCTGAACTGGAAAGAAAACTGGGTGAAATTGACCGTGCACGTGCTGTATACATGCATGCATCACAGATGTCAGATCCGAGGGTGAGTTGAGTTATGGAACAGGAGTAACATCATAATAATAGAGCTGTTAAGTTGTGACGTATTTCCGGGTCCCACTGCTCACAAAAACACTAAAATAGAGCGAAAAATATTCTCAAAGATTTAATTAGAACTTTGCACAACAAATCATGTCACGAAGAAAAAGTACGAAAAATCTTTATAAAACTGCTTTTCGTTTTGGACCCGGAAGTCGTGCTACATACAGGCATGCATCACAGAACGGAACAAGAATAAAAAGGTTTACAGGAGTTACATCTACTATCTTATTTCCCTGCAGAGAACTTCGGAATTTTGGAAGGTTTGGAACGAGTTCGAAGTACGCCATGGAAACGAGGATACTTTCCGTGAGATGTTGCGAATCAAAAGAAGCGTACAGGCCCAGTTCAATACACAGGTAGCCCAGAGCTCATTTGTTTTATTTGTACACAGCCGGAAAAGAAAATATCAATTTTTATTTAAATCTCTTTATATTTGCTTCTAGGTTAACTTCATGTCTGCTCAGATGTTGGCAGCGGCTGCTGGTAAAGGCACAGGCGCTGGTAAGTTGTACATAAGTATGTGAAAATATACAAGGAGAACTCTTACGGTATAATACTAACTATACAATTCTTGCTTGTGGGATATTCCATGGTGTGTGCACGAGAAGGCTTTGCCTATTTTATCCCACACCATTGAAATTGTGGAATACCGCCAAATACATCAAGGCTTTCCTGATGACCACGTTACTGTGAAGTAAATATCGTCTCGACCAATCATAGCGCGCGATACATTATATTTAAATCTAACATTATACTATCTATCAATAAATTGAAATGTACGAATTTCAGACGAGGGAGGTGAAACCACAGACGAGATGAAGCGACTTGAACAGCAAGTTTTAGCAGCGGCAGAACAAGCGAGGAAGGAAGCTCTGCAACCAAAAGAAAAAGTACTTTTTGTAAGGTACGAAAAAGTAAAATCACTGTGCAAGTAACATCCTAGTTAAGAACAAAATCTGTTAAGCTTTGGCTCAGTGTTGCATGTACCACAGTGTGGGATATGCCGGGACACTCAACAGACGGCTGTTCCATTTTACTGTGAAGCCCAGAATCGAATTGGAATTTTGAAGTTGATTTTTACATCAAGACTTGTTACACGATGTTTGTAGGGGAGAAACAACAGGAGATGATGATGAATCAGCTGCGGCGAAAACTACTAATCCAGAAGAGATAGATATTGATGATGATGACGACGATGATGATGAGGATGGTGATAATCAAACGAGAGGTAGGAATATTACTAGTATCAAGTAGAACTTACTAGAGTTATCTCATATTTTCTCACACTTTTTTTCGATTTTCATTTAGAAATACAAATCGAAAAACAAACTGTACCAACAGAGGTAAGTCAGTGAAGAATGGAGCATTTAAGTGTGACGTCACTCGTATGGAAAAACGACTTCCGGGTCCAAAACGAAAAGCAGCTTTATAAAGATTTTTCTTACTTTTTCTTCATGACAGGATTTTTTTGTCCAAAGTTCTAATTGTTTCAGGTGGAGGTTAAATCATTGAGAACGTTTTTCATTTTTTATTTATTTTTTGTAAGCATGTAGTTGAACCCGGAAATACGGGTGGCGTAGCGGTGAAAGCGCTCACCTCTCACCAATGCGACCCGGGTTCGAATCCTGCTGGGCTCGAAGTCGTATGTGAGTAGAGTTGTTTGTTGGTTCTCTCCTGTGCTTCAAGGGTTTTTCCGGGTTCTCCGGTTTTTCCTTCCTTCTCAAAAATCAACTTCTAAATTCCAATTGGAATGAAGGGGAGGAAGAGCCACTCTGTGGATTCCACTGTTAATTCTCATTTATTTTTTATTTATTTATTTATTTATTTATTTATTCAAATACGTCACAACTTAACAGCTCTATACTACGAAACAATGAATTGTTCTCCTGGTTTTCCCCCATTCTTTTCTTACATTCAAACACTTAATCTTTTCCTTGTAGGTTTTTGGTGGTTTGACGAAAGACGATGACTGATGGCTGATCAAAATGATAGTCTGTATTCATGTGACTTTTATGCTGTAAAGCGAGCAAGTAGTCTCGTAATAAAACGACATTTTTTCCATAAACATAGCGTCATGTTTTTAGTTTTTCAGTTGTGAGGCTGTATTTATCATTGCCGGCGTGTTACTGACATTACAAAGGTTATAAGATGAAGGGAAGTGAAACGAATTTGAACGAGAAAACTTGCCATTCTTCTGGAACGCTATTTTTCGTTTTTGCGTCGATGTGGTATTGTCAGTATAAATATTTTTATGTTCTTTGTGATTACCATCTTTTTCATAATATACATCTTTTCTGTCTGCTAATGTTTGAGATCTCTTTAACACAATAGGATATCGGGAGGATTTTCTGCTTAAACTGTCATCCGTCGTTAACCTGCTTTCAAGACTTCTTATCGACAGCTTTTCTTTCGGTTCGACTACCACTATACGAGGAACAAAAGTATTCTCTTTAAAGCATTTCTCTCTTGCGCATGCGCTGGAATAGTTGTTTCTGGTTACCGCAGGCTCAGGTATGTTAATGATGCCAGACAATACAATGGCTGGTATTACGTGTTCCTTCGGCGAGCCATGGAACAGTCCTGTCCCCATGGAGTGTTGAATACATTGTTTGTTTATTGCTAACGAGTTCTGTGATTCATTATAACTAAGGTTGGTTACTCCAAAAAGAGTGCAACTACGCTTGGATTCCTTTTCTTCCAGAATATCAAATGCTAACGACAGATGTCGTGTTTTCTTCCTTCCTATGATACTTTCCGTGTCGGGCAGGATAGTTGCATGTGCCTTCGGTCCATTGTCCCTGTGTAGTTGCTCAACGTCTACTGACAGTACAGCTGGTAGCGTCTTGGATCTCGGCCGATAAGAAACGGGAGGTGGTTTAAGTGTCGCGTGTGACATGTGCGTCTGTCTCTTTTTAAGAACAACAGAAACAAAAGCATTTCGAAACTTTTTGTTGTAAAAGGCGTAAATAAGAGGATTGTAAACTGAGGCTGTCAGGCCAATCCAGAAACAAATGATTTCTGCCCGCGTAATTACTTCTCTCTTAGGTTTCATAAAGAGATAGTACTTATTACATATAGAAAATGGCGCCCAGCTTAATGAGAAAGCTATGACGACTGTTAACAAGGACTTCACTACATTTGCTTTTTGTCGATTCGCTGATTGATGGCGACTTCTTTGCCAAACTGTTCGTACGATTCTGAAATATAAAACTGAAACTAATGCTAAGGGAATGGCAAAACCCAGGCATCCCCTGAGTACCAGGTAGATCATCCCTGCTGTCGGGTACGTGGATGTCTCCTCTATGTTACAGAATTCGTATTCAGCTCCATCGTACATGACTTTTTGAGTTTCTATCAAATAAAATATCGGTAAAGTCAGAATGAGTGCTGATCCCCAGCATATTGCCGCGAGCTGCTTGGTAGCTTTGGTCGTGATCATCTTCTTTAATGGTACACATATATGAAAGTAACGATCCATAGCTGTTGCTGTTAATATCGCTACGGAAGCAGGAGGTAGGATATACTGAATAAATCTTATTATCTTACAAGGAATGGAGCCAAACTTGACGACGAGAGGTTGTGGTCGAGTTGATAGTAATGTCAGAGGTATCGACACAGTACAAACCAGTAAATCTGCATAGGCAAGGTTGAGCATAAAGAAATACATGGATGAATTAGTAAAGCGTTTCTTGTGTATCACATAACAAACCAAGCCGTTCCCAATGAGTCCAAGAAGAAACAAGACGCATCCAATGAATGTCTCGATCATCACTTCTGTTGGCGAACGATACTGAAAAGGATAGATTATGAACATCCCGCTTTCGTTTTTGATTGATGATGAATTCATCTTCGAGCCTTTTTTACCTTTTCGAATATATATTTCGTATATTTTGTGTTTCTTCAAATTTTTTTCTTCAATTGAAAGAATATCTCATTTATATTTTTTTCCAGCAAATTCCCTCACGGCGGTTTCTGAATGTCTTCCTGACTCACCCGCTGTTTTTGGCTTTATCGCCGCGGTGCAGTGTCTTTTTTCAGTACCCAGGAGGTCTACGAGCACTTTCTTTGTTCAGGTTGCTAACGATCTTCATGGCTTGAGGCAGAAAGAGCAAAAAAAAAAGCCCAGAAGCCAATTATAGCATTTTCCAAGGTCGTGTTACGTTTCTCGTTATTCTTAATAAATTAGAAGAACTTGCATAGCGTGGTATGGCCTCTTACAGTGCTCTACTCGGTGTCTGGTTCTGTCCTTCAGTTCCTCTGATATTTAACATCGTATTTCATGTGCTGTGACATAAAAGCGAGTGTTAATAATCCCACCACATTTCCTTTTCATATAATTTTGTCGCTTAGCAACGGTGCTAAATTTCTAAGAATGAAGAGGTGAAATCAGCACTAATCACTTATAGTCTTACAATATAGGTAGGCTGGATGGTTGGGCAAAGCTTAATGAGCCGTGAGAGTGACAGTTGATTTTACTAGCTTGTAATTACACAAAATCTTAAGAATACCATAAATTCTAGTTTTTCTAATGTAAATCTTATTAGTCTTAGTAATAATGGAGTTTAAAACTAATTGATGAATTCAACCAACGACTCTTTTTTTCTTCAAGCTTAATTAAAGCTGTGAATGAGCTGTGGTGATTATATATACATTTGATTATTTGTTTTTCTTTGAAGGAAGGGTGGCGTAATATTGATGATAAGAGTTTGAATACTGCGGTATGGCATTAAGAAACTTTGAGCTAGGAGCTACGGAAAGCATAACGACAATTAGATTTGACAGAAAAATATTACAGGTGTATGTGGGTGGGTATTATCAGTGTTATTGTCCTTTTCAAGGTAATATTCTCGCTGGTTGAGATGTTTATTTGTTCTTCTTGTATATCGTGAAGGATTTCTTCCAGGACATCACCCAGCAATTGACAGTGTTACCAAATATTGATTTTAATCAGAAAAGAAACTACTCGAAGAACGTCATACTTCACATTATTGCTTTTTTGAAATTAATTGCGCGGCGAACGAGGAAACCCCAATCAAAGAAAGAAAAAAATGAATGGATCTGAATGGGCAATGAAGAAAGTGAGGGTGTTTAGTTGTGGGCTAAGATCATAATTTGCAATATCCAAATATCAATTAGTTCGATTTTCACTGCCGAGAGTTCGTGTTACAGATACGGGCAGCCCAAGCAATACATTTGAATTTTTTTTTTTTTTTTTTTAACAGAATTGTGGTACGAACAGATTTACAGTAAATGTATGGGATGAAATAATACTTATTTTTTGTTTAAATAACTTTGAACTTACCTTAATCCCATGTTGTTGTTAAAGGTATTCAACGTCCTTCTGGGTAATTTTTAGCGGGTTTAGTGCAGTTTTTAAAAAGTATGTTGAAATTTATTTAAACAAAAAAATAATTATCTTGACATCCCATAGAGCCTGAGAAAAAAAAAAGTCCTTTCGCTCGTCTTCCCCCTTTCGCGGGGGGACGAGGAGCGAAAGGACGTCATTTTTCTCAAGGGGACTTCTTTCGCGAACGCCATGTGAATTCGCGGTTGGGCTATTTTTAGTAAAAGGATGCAGTTCAATATTCGCCTTACTATACTCCCGTGTGTCAAAAATGAATGCCTTACCCCACTCCTATGCGCCAAAAATTGACACTTCCAATAAAAACAAAGATGTCAAATTTGAGATATTTTCTTGCGATTGACAAAGAGAAATTTAGAAAAGGAGAGAGAGAAAAAAGAATATCAGAATAAAAAAATAAAAAAATGAAAAGCTGAATATATATATCGTGGCACAAAAAGCATACAGCAAACAGTCGTTGATTTTTGATTTTTTGATGGCGTGAACGAGCATGTGCGGCAGGTACAAGACACAGACCAGAAAATGAAGACTAAGAAAGATCAACGCTAACCATATTTGGAGTCGAAATCATTAAAGTAACTTTATTGTAATAAAATCTACATTTGCTTTCCATTTTATATTTATACTAGATGTCATTAAGAAAAGGAATACGAACAATTAAAGTACATGTTGTACTGGAAACTGGGTACTGAGTACTTCCACAAAACCCAAAATATCAACATCCCCCTAAGGATTTGGAAAATATTTTTTAGTAAAGAGAAATAATTGATTATAATTTAAAATCCCTTCATCATGCAGTAGGAGAGTAGAATAGTTTTCTGGTGTGTTCCATTGTGGTATATCATCTGATGTCTTCTTGGTCGTTACCGGCAGATATAGAATTGCCATTTTCTGTCCCTGTAATGAAGTAACATGTATAAAACAAGTTTAAAAAGCTGAAACCAGATCAGAATATATTGATCATATATACATCTATCCCAGGTGATTCAAAACCAAAGAAAGCTGAAAAAAACCGAAACTGAAGCAGAAAAGCTGTGAAGGCCAGAAAAGAAATGTATCTAACCATAATCCTTTGTGATAACGTAAAGAATAATGAATATCGAATGCGACAAAGGAGAACTGGGCTCCCTGTGGACATTCGTGTTATTAAGCAGCTTTCGTCAAATACGCGTGGTACGATCTTTCATCAATTCTTCTCGAACGGTGGTATACAAAACTACCAGTTGATTTACAGAACTAGTATAGACCGATTGCAATATGGCCGCCATTGACTTTCAGAAATAAAAACCTAATCTTAAAAAATAAGCAGCACCATAAGAAAGAACAAGCAGAAATATGTATTATTGGAAAGTTTCATTGCTGTAAATAGAATTCAAGTGAAGCTATGTACATACAGCTAATTGAAAAAAAGTTCAGTGTCGTCGACCGGCCCCGCGACTACGCGACTAGCCCGAACGGGAGTATGGGTAAAAATCACTGAAGCGGTTGAATTTTTCACTGATTAAATATGCGCCGGGCTTACAGTACGAAAATTCGTTGGCGAAATAGTATTTTAATGATTTAACAGTTTCAAAATTGGGAACATCTTTGACTGAATATTAGTCATATAGACTTTTGTCTTCCTTTCACAAAATCCAAAGACAAAGGAAAGGAATGCTGCTTGTGTTATCTCATTAGTAAGCAAAAACAACTACTTAAGAGCGAATAATTAAGCCCTTCAGCGATTTCTACCCATACTCCGTTTCGGTCAGTCGCGTAGTCGCGGAGCCGGTCAGCGACAACGTTTTTTCAAATGGCTATATTCACATCACGAATCACCCGGCTTGTCATTAAACAGAACAGAACTAAACAAAACAATATTTTCATACGTACTCGTAGCGGTTGTGGTGAGTACTGTATGCACCTGCAATGAAATATCCAGATGGTGCATTGTAGTTCATGTCGCCTTCCCAGGTATTGACGTAACCTGTCCATTTACAGCTAGCTTGTCCCTGACCTGGTTTGGCTTCGCAGCATTTAAAATCCAACCTTCGATCATTGTAGTGACTGTGGTGGTTTCCAGCGTGCATTCCAACCATGTAGCCTTCTCCAGGGCAGATAAAATCTACATTGTCATCGTAGTTGTTAACATATTGGCCAGCAGGGAGGCTCCACTTGCAAGATGTCGTTATGTACTTGTTGTCGCGACAATAATAGCCCCAAACTCTATCTTTCTTTTGATCGTTGTGGGCACTTTGAATGTTATACAAGCTTTTTCCAGAGTCACCTAATGATTGGATAGCATGGGTACAGTGAATTTAGTAACATTCAAAAACTTTATAGGACGGCAGAGCACATCTTAAAATGAAGATGACCAGAATCCTTTTCCCCCTCATGTTCATACGGAACTAATATGTATATTTAGGCACTGCCTAAAAGCGGAGCTCCCAGGTCAATTCTTCGTACTCTCTATTTCCCATATTCTTTTCAAAACCAAGACTAATTTGATATATACTTTAAAATCTACACACACAAAATTGGGTTATCCATGCATTTTAAAGAGAAACGAATTTTTTAAAAATGTATTAACTATAAATAAATTTCATACTGAGTGCGTGACAAGCGTGACACTGCATACGAAAGTGTGACTGTTTTCGGGCGCGTTTGCACGTCAAGCAAAACTTTCAGCAGCTTCCCAGCCATGTGCTGCTTGTAAGCGAAAAATACAAAGTAAAACTCAACCTTTGTAAGCTTCACAATTCCAGGAAGATTATTTGGTTTGAAGTTATGTTACTATTGACGTTTTGCTTTATAGAGGAAAGGAATTGCTGAAAAATTTGGTACGTAAGAGAATTTTTTAGTTTGAAAACTCCAAAGCATGAAAATATTTCCATGGTGATGTCTTTAGTTTAGCCATCAAAGGGCTTACACTACTTTGCGGAACGAAACGAAACGAAACGAAACGAAATGGAATGTTGGAGTCTACTTTGCGGAACGAAACGAAACGAAACGAAATATTTATAAATTAAATTCGTAATAATATACTTTCAATTTACAATAATATACCTTCAAGTGTAGAGTCTTTTTCTTCACTTTCTCTGCAATAGTTTACGTTCGCTATACGTAAAATAGGGTTCTTCCTGGGTTCTTGTACATTTTGAATTTCGAATACCACAGGGGCCCAAGCAATGGGATTTTGTAACACAGGGAGCCTAACATATAATAAATGAATAAATGTACCGGCAATATAGACCATTTGCAAAAATAATTTTCATAATTTTCATAAATTAAATGCTTACTGAATATTGTGGAATTGTTTTGAACCGTAAGATCACTAGTGAATTAATGGACTTTTCGCGCCAAAATTGCCAGTCGCTTTTCGTTACAAAATCCGATTGCTGGGGCCCCTGTGGTATTCAAAATGGCGCCTGCTAACAGCCCAAGGAAAAAGCTTTATTTGTCAAGTTATTCGGCTTATTCAAGAGATATAGCCAAAGAATCGCAAGGATAGCACTAAGATTAGGTAACCAGAGGGCTATTTACAGTGAAACGTGTTTGAATGGCCTCGAAAGTGCGTTGGAAAGCTGCATGTACAGTCTGTACAAGAACCCAGGAAGAACCCTATTTTACGTATAGCGAACGTAAACTATTGCAGAGAAAGTGAAGAAAAAGACTCTACACTTGAAGGTATATTATTGTACATTGAAAGTATATTATTACGAATTTAATTTATAAATATTTCGTTTCGTTCCGCAAAGTAGACTCCAACATTCCATTTCGTTTCGTTTCGTTTCGTTTCGTTTCGTTCCGCAAAGTAGTGTAAGCCCAATCAAAGCAAGTTTTCAGAACCATAGCTGTAAGCTTTATTACACAACTAGGTATTAAATGGTACATTTTTAATTTGATATGTCTTCCTCGTTTATGTTTTTATTCAAGTTTTATATGGTTAAATCTAGAGAAACGGTTATAAGCTTAATTTTTGAAAGTAATTGGTTTTTGATAGCGATGAATATGATCTGCCATTTTTCAAAACCGGTTGGGAAACTGAAGGAAAAACGATAACTTAAGCCGCCTTCAATTACAAAGCACCAGAAAACTTATTAAATTGGAAGGACAAAATACAATTAATAAGTATTTCATGTGTTGAAGAAGATCTTATTAATTAAATGGTATTGGTTTTAGGTTCGAAAATGTCGGTTTTAGGTGAAAAAATACGAACGGCAAATGTTTTCGAAAACTGACAAACTTGCTTATATTCAGTCTAGCTAGTTCAGTTGAACTTCACAATAACAAGAGACAGAATTATTGATCCAAAATGAAAATTTTCTTTGTCAGCCTTTGGAAATGTGTTCTTGTATATCTTTGTTTTATTGACTCAGTAAAAGACCAAATTATGACATGTTATAAGCTTAATTACGAGAACAAGTTGTTCAACAACATAAAATAGACCTATCGCTCATTCATGTGTAATTACCAGCTGGAAAAGTTAAATAAATGGCATATATGTGGTCGAATATGTATTATATGTATTCTTTTTTATATTTCATTCAACATGAAATTAAATTATGTATTAGTATAGGAAATCGCACGACTTCGAGTACAATTTGGAAATTAATAGGTACGAGTAATGTTTTGAAAGTTCTTGTAATTGCACGAGCCTTTAGGCGAGTGCAATTAAAGAACTTTCAAAACATTACGAGTGCCTATTAATTCCAAATTGTACGAGAAGGTCGTGCGATTTTTTATTTATAGTTCACTCGACAAAATTTTATAAAACATGCGAAGCGAAGGCATTCATTCATCTTCATTGCCTTTGCTATAACCGACTCTTCTCTAAGAACGCTAAGTCAAGAACAGCATAGAAAGTGTTAACGTTGCTGTAAAACCTTTTTAGATTAGTATTTTATGTATGATTTGAACTACAAAATACTAGAAAATAATTTTGCATCTCAAGTAAAAAGCCATTTTAATGCATGTTTACAACTATTGAATGACAGTACTGACAGCTAAACAGCGAATCAAGAAGCGACTTTTCTTTGAAAACGTACTGTGTGAAAACTAAGCCAAAGTTGAGAGTTTACAGTTCGCTAATTTAAGTTTTTTTCCTCTTAGCATTTGCTAATAACTGCTAAAACACAATTTCAAAAATACTTTATTTGAAAACAAGTTAGCTGGACAACATCAAAAGGGATAAAAGCGACAAATATGTCGTTCAAGTTAAGAGTTTTGAAGTACAGCTTGCCGTGAACGAGTCGCCAGTGATCAGACCATGTGCTTTGGATATTATTTCCTCCTGTAGCTTGAAGAATTTCGCTGCTATTTTCTTTGAATGGTGAATTATCTGAAAATTTTATTATTTCAAGACTGGATTGACAACTTAGGATCAATTAACTTGTGATAAATAGCTGAATTCGTCTCTCTACAACTACTCGACAGTTTGCCGGTAAGATTTGATCTTACGCAGTGTCTAGATACCCGGCACCCGGGATCGATTTTCAAAATACTAGATACCCGGGAGTATTTAATTTTTATAAAAAATACCAGGTTAGGGGAACTTTAAGGGATTCAAAGTGTTATAACTTTGTTTAGAATAGGCAAGCGCTTCTGAGAATCCTAATACAGTCGAACATTATTCATTCGCCGAGTCTCGGCATACTATAAACACGGCGTCCAAGTAAGGCACTTAGAAATATTTCCAAGTGCCTTACTTGGACGCCGTGTTTATAGTATGCCGAGACTCGGCGAATGAATAATGTTCGACTGTATTAGGATTCTCAGAAGCGCTTGCCTATTCTAAACAAAGTTATAACACTTTGAATCCCTTAAAGTTCCCCTAACCTGGTATTTTTTATAAAAATTAAATACTCCCGGGTATCTAGTATTTTGAAAATCGATCCCGGGTGCCGGGTATCTAGACACTGCGTTGATCTTAACTATTTTCAAAACAAAAAACGAGCCTCTACTCGCTGTGTTTTTTCGCTAAACGGAAAGAAATTTGCTTTAAAACTATTGTTAGCTGTTTTCTACATATTGTACAATTATTGTAGTTGTGGTGTTGAATTTATTTTTCGAGAAGACCACAGAAGACAACAGGTAGTAAAACGAGAACATTCAAAACTCCAACTCAAATTGTTTGGCGAAAACTAGAAAGAAAAAACGACTATCTACTACAAAACATGATTTATTACGTCTTGAATTTGTCTAGTATCATAATTTGAGGCCTTCCTATGTGTGTATTAAACAGTTTTCTGAAATTTTTGTATTTTAATCTATAAAACACTGATTTTTTTGGGAATTTCACTCATTTCACTGGGGAAATTTGCCGCTTTTGGCCGTGTTTCCATAGCGACCTAATTGGTACTCCCGCGGAGTACCAATTAACGCTCTAATTGTACTCCTCTAGACCAATCAGAATCGAGTAATTTTGTCGTGCGTACTATAAAAATATTAAAACTATTGAGAGAAAGTCTTCTTTGATTTGCCGATCGGAGGCGAACAAAATAAGTTAAAATATACGATTGTTCGCTAAAAAAAACCACCTGAATTTTTGAAGACTACTTCTTGATCCATAGAATATTTATAATGTGTCGAAAAGCAATTTTTTTTATGTATTTGCGAAGCAAGGTTCGCTTCGGAATCAAGCGGGAACCCTGTGGTGGTACACGCCGTATGTACGTACGGACAAGCCATGAAAAATCAACTCGATAGGTTACCATTTTTTCTTAGGTATGGTGCTCCGCTCGCGCGGGCCTTCGGATTTCGAAATAAGGATTTCATTCTCTCAATGCTGTAAGTTATAATACAAATTATAATCTTTCTTCCAAAATTCAAGGTAAGTAATTGTGCAACGTTTGAAGTTGGTATTTTGATTCACTTACACTCCATTTTGAAGCTATTTCCGAAAGAAGTCTCCCAGCCATTATAAGTTGTGCCACGTCCTTCCACTCCGTAGAACGAATAGGCGCAGAGGATAAATAAACAACAATTCAAAAAAGCTTTCATCCTAACGACCTAATAACGAGGAAGAACAATAAAACGAAAATCCGATGATAACAATAATTTCAAATTTACTTAAGGGGGAGTGGGGTGGGGGTCTTAAGTTGATGTCACTCAGGAAGAGTTCTCTATAGAATACATCAGGACATGTGTGTTACCTTAGCTTATTGAGAAACCACCACTTCAGCTCCTTGAAGAATTCAGACTTGAGATTCTTGGGAACAGCCAAATATTTATACTCGTTAATGGTGAGCGCAAATATATCACATTTCGAACTTAAAAATAAACCTACAATATTCCTGTATATTCATGCAAGGTAGTAGATAGGTTACCGGAAAGCAAGGAATGCAAAGCTCAAAGCAATATGATATAATTTTTTTTGACTTTGAGTTTTCTGCAATGACACAAGAGCGTAAACAAGTTGTATGGAGACGTCACCGCTTTAGTCGAAAAGCGATAAGCAAATCAATCCCGTTCATGCATAGGACATATGGGCATGTATGGTCGTTGATATAAGCCATGGCGGCAAGCGTACGATAAGCATGCATGTTCATTCATGACCCTGAGTGACATTTGTTTCGACTGATCAGCAATCAGTACTGACCTTCGGAATTAATAAGCATGATGATGTTTCAAAAATAGGGGCAAAAAAGTTTGTTTTCACTTCCTGATTTTCTGTCTCTCTATGTTTCTTCAGATCATTTTCATTATTTTTCCATAGATGTTGATTTTCTTTCTGTGATTTTGCTGTTTCATCTTTTTTCCTTCAGTTCGTTTTATCAATATCGACTGATAATGGAGGCTTGTGTGGCCCTAAACAGGCAAGAGCAGATTATAATTTTGCGTATACTGCCCCTTCACCTTGTAGTACCTTCCAGATCTCCTAGTGAGTGATTGGTATTTCGTTCCTCCACACGAAAACACGTGTCCAGACATCACAGAGAAGCTCTTCTATGGCCAAGGACATCCTGTCACGTGACTTACAGTAGTAGGCTCTTTGCATCAAACAGTCACGTGCTGATATATCACTTTGATAACGAATCAATTCAGCCCAAGTTCCCTTGGGGGAAGGCTCTGGGGATGGCAAAAAAATTCAGTATATAATGCTTTGTATCTTGAAAGCATAAGTATCTTGAAAGTGTTTTTGATGCGACATCCAGTAATCCAGCAAAAGTTCTGTCAAATAAAGGAAACTCCCGCCAGATTCTTACGAAGCCAAAGTAGATTTCCTATTAAAGTTTCATGCCGTCTATCACTAGTGTAGGGAGGGGTGGGCACGGGGGAACATGACCCCACCCCCCCCCCCCCCACCCCCAAAAAAGTTTTTTTCTACGTGCCACCCCTCCCCCAAGATCTTAGGTTCTCGCTACGCCCCTGCCGTCTATGAATTTGATAAGCAAGTAATTTGCCCAAGAAAAATTAAATCAGTTCCTAATTAACTATAAACACGGGACTCTCCTTGGTACAAAAGTAATGTTAATTAATCGAATTTACATTTTTTCCTTTCTTTCCTTTCAAGTAAACAACCAAAAAGTTAGCAAGTTTTTAGTACATGTTCGCAACAGCGACAGCCCTCATATCAAGAAACTGAATTCTGTAGGTTGGACGAGAGCCTATCAGGCTATACGTATTAGTTTCAAAGAAATGCATATTTAAGTGCATTTTTAGCACAAGCTAGTGGACTAACGACTGACTGAAATAGAATGAAAACACGTTGAACCATTTTTTTTTTTAGAAATAAAATATCTTTAATTTTCATATGTTATTTATCACAGTAAAGCTCAAGATAACTTAAAGTTTATGGCTCACAATTTTTGTTATTTGCTGTTGAGCCTTTACAGAAAATTGCACTTTGACACGAAATGGTGATCACCAGAGTAAAATAACAGCTCAGTATTTATCTCAGGAAATATATATAGGTATTATATTTCTTAAAAAGGGACTTTAATCAGCGTTCAAATTTTGATTACTTAAGTGTTCTAGAAAACTGACCTCTTCAGTAAATATACGGAAGACGATTGACCCCTTTTCTGTCCTCTAAAATAGATAGATATGAAAGGAAATAGATTAATTGCTCAATTACCAATAATATATACGATGCAGTACAAGGAAAAGATAGAAAAAAATCATGCTTATTATTATTAACCTTTATTACCAGGAATTTGTTCTAATATATTTGCAGATCTCCACTCTTCGTTTGGGACAACACCTTTTACAGCGAGGACACTCGAACCAAGAACACTTGATATTTATATATTTTTTTATTTTATGAACTTTCTACTGCTTCAAACCTTCTGAAAATGAAGCACTGAACTCAAATAATCTTATTGTTCAAAATAAATCATATTTCCAATTGATTCACACAAGGGATGAAGGAGAAAAAAAGTATGAAAAAACCTCAAAGTGTTCACGGTTCGAGTGTCCTCACTGTAATTATTCAGATCTTTTTAGTAAAAGGATGCAGTTCAATATTCGCCTTACCATACTCCCTACTGCGTCAAAAATGTATGCCTTACCCCTCTCCTGCGCCAAAAATAGACACTTCCTATCAAAACAAAGATGTCAAATTTTACGGATATTTTCTTGCGATTGACAAAGAGAAATTTAGAAAAGGAGAGAGAGAGAAAATAGAATATCAGAAAAGAAACTTTATTGTAATAAAATCTACATTTGCTTTCCATTTTATATTTATACTAGATGTCATTAAGAAAAGGAATACGAACAATTAAAGTACATGTTGTACTGGAAACTGGGTACTGAGTACTTCCACAAAACCCAAAATATCGACATCCCCCTAATGATTTGGAAAATGTTTTTTAGTAAAGAGAAATGATTAATTATAATTTAAAATCCCATCACGCAATAGGAGAGTAGAATAGTTTTCTGGTGTGTTCCATTGCGGTATATCATCTGATGTCTTCTTGGTCGTTACTGGCAGATATAGAATTTCCATTTTCTGTCCCTGTAATGAAGTAACATGTATAAAACAAGTTTAAAAAGCTGAAACCAGATCAGAATATATTCATCATACATACATCTATCCCAGGCCATTAAAAACACAGAAAGCAGAAAAAATGCGAAAGCAGAAAAGCCGTGTAGGCCAGAAAAGAAATGTTTCTACCCATAATCCTTATTGGTGATTAACTTTGTTTGAAATGAGTATCATATGGAATGCTTTTTGTGTTACACCAAGGAACATCCCACATGTCACTTGTATTTTCTTGTATACTCACTCGCCTTCGAAGGCTCGTGTGATAAAATACTAGTAACTCGTGGTATATTTTTTCTAATATACAACTACATAAAATACTCGTATATGATTGGCTGATTGATTGTGAATTTTCTCTCAATTAATTAATTGCACTCATCGATCCGGGAACTTTATACCTTGTATTTTGTGTAAATGAGTTATTAAAAGAAAATACCATCTAAGTTCTCGAAGAATTAATGAAAAATACCACTCGTATTTGATGAAAGTTGCTTAATACCACTCGTGCTACGCATTCGTGTCATTAAGCAACTTTCATCAAATACGCGTGGTACGCTCTTTCATGAATTCTTCTCGAACGGTGGTATAAAAAACTACCAGTTGATTTGCAGAAATAGTATAGACCGAATACCAGTCTTGGCCGCCATTGACTTTCAGAAATAAAAAACTAATCTTAAAAAAAGCAGCACCATCAGAAAGAACAAGCAGAAATATGTATTTTTATAAAATTCAAGTGAAGCTATTTGGAATCAAAAGTACAGAGATTTGTATGTGTTCATGCAGTGATCTGTTTCCTTGCTAGCCCTAGGTATTTTTCACATTTTAAAGATTCTCATAACTTCTCAAGAATTTAAAATTTTTGTTTCAAACTTTCCAACTTTGTTGTTACCATTATAAGCTATAATTTTAATGCAGTGGTCAACTAAAATATGAATTTAAAAATTATGATAATGAAATGGCGGCCATATTGGCATTCGGTGAATACAGACCCCTTACAGTACTTCTGAATGCAGCTCAATTTGGAGGACATAACAAAAGTTATTCACAAGAGAATAAAATGGTTTTGTTTTGTTTTGTTTTGTACTCCAAATTAAGCTGCTTTGACGTCACGTGCAAGGGGATATATACATACATACGTCATGTACATATATACATCACGAATCACCCGGCTTGTCATTAAACAGAACAGAACAAAACAAAGTTATATTTTCATACGTACTCGTAGTGGTCGTGGTGAGTACTGTATGCACCTGCAATAAAATATCCAGATGGTGCATTGTAGTTCATTTTACCATCCCAGGTATTGACGTAATCTGTCCATTTACAACTAGCTTGTCCCTGACCTGGTTTGGCTTCGCAGCATTTAAAATCGAACCTACGATCATTGTAGTGACTGTGGTGGCGCCCACCGTACATTCCAACCATGTAGCCTCCTCCAGGGCAGATAAAATCCACATTTCCATCGTAGGAATTAACATATTGGCCTTCAGGGAGGCTCCACTTGCAAGATGTCGTTATGTACTTATTGTCGCGACAATAATAGCCCCAAACTCGATCTTCCTTTTGATCGCTGTGGGCACTTTGAATGTTATACAAGCTTTTTCCAGAGACACCTATTGATTGGATAACATGTGTACACTGAATTCAGTAGCATTCAACTACTTTAAAGGACGACAGAGCACATTTTAAAATGAAGACGACCAGAATCCTTTTGCCCCTCATGTTCATACGTAACTAAAAGTAAGACGATTTTCGAAAATATGATTACATTCTCTCAATGCTGTAAGTTATAACACAAATTATATTTTTTCTTCCAAAATTCAAGGTAAGTAATTGAGCAAAATAAAACGAGCTGAGAAAGCTGAAAAACAGTATAAAGCTGGAAGCTCGCTTTGGAATCAAGCGGGAACCCTGTGGTGGTACACGTCGTATGTACGTACGGACAAGGTGATGGCGCAATCAAGCCATGAAAAATCAACTCCATGGGTTACCATTTTTTCTTAAGTATGGTGCTCCGCGTGGGAGCTCCGCTAAAAGTAAGAGGAATTTCGAAATAAGGATTTCATTCTCTCAAAACTGTAAGTCATAATACAAATTATATTTTTTCTTCCAAAATTCAAGGTAAGTAATTGTGCAAAATGAGACAAGAATCGAGAAAGCTGAAAAACAGTACAACGTTTGAAGTTGGTATTTTGATTCACTTACACTCCATTTTGAAGCTATTTCCGAAAGTAGTATCCCAGCCTGTATAAGTTGTGCCACATCCTTGCACTCCGTAGAACGAATAACCGCAGAGGACAACAAAACAACAAATCAAAAATGCTTTCATCGTGACGACCTAATAACGAGGAAAAACAATTAAAGGAAAATACATGAAAATCCCAATTTACTTAAGGCGGAGTGAGGGTGGGGGGGGGGGGGCTCAAGTGCATGTCCGTAAGAGTTCTCTATAGAACCACAATATTATCATCAATAAGCTTATACGCCTTGGGTTCCGCACCTCCATTATCCCATGGATCATAAGTTTCTTGTCTTACCGTCTTCAGTCAGTGAAACTCAGGGAGTCCCTTTCTGATTGGGCCCCAGTTACTGCTGGTGTCCCGCAGAGTACTAAGCTTGGTCCCATTCTCTTTCTGGTTATGATAATTGACCTAGCCAGCTGCTCCCTTCTCAACTCTAAACACTGGATGTATGTCGATGACATAACCATCTCACAATCAACCTCTAGAAACAACTTACTAACAATTCAAGAGGACCTTGATTCTATCTCTAGCTGGGCTTCTACAAACAACATGAAACTCAATGCTAAGAAATGTAAAGAACTTTCTGTCTCTTTCCTCGGAGACATACTTCGTGGTATGACCCAGTCCTTACTGATTGTAAGGACTGATGGTAAGCCACTTGAGTTAAATCATTCAAAGTTTTGGGATTAGTCATCCAAGATGACCTTAAGTGGAATAACCACATCATATTTATAACCACTAAAGCTTCTGAAAGACTCCATATCCTTCGTGTTCTCCTAAATTATATTTATATTATACTCTTTATATCACGTTTTTGTAAATATGCTGTAATTCACCTCATAGGTGCCATATTAGTATTTCCCAATAAACCATAAACCAGAATACATCAGGACATGTATGTTACCTTAGCTTATTGAGAAACCACCACTTCAGCTCCTTGAAGGATTTAGACTTGGGATTCTTTAGAACAGCCAAATATTTATACTCGTTAATGATGAGCGCAAATATATCACATTTCGAACTTAAAAATAAACCTACAATAGACCTGTATATTCATGCAAGGTAGAAGACCCGGGGGGGGGGGGTGGGGGTACTCCCTATATTGGACTATACGGGGATGCTCCGCCCGAAAGGGGTACTTTTTTCAGGCCGCACGTATAGGAAAGGGGTGGAAATTTGTGAGTTTTGGTATAAAAAGGGTAGATATTTTTCAAAGGTATATGAAAGAGGTACCTTTTCAGGCAAAAAGGTATATAAAAGGGGTACTTTTTTGCTGAAATTTGGTATAGAAAAGGGTAAGGGGTCGAGAGTCCGGGCGGAACATCCCCGTATGAAACGACCCGAAGTACCCCCCATGTGGTAGTAGTAAGCTTACCGGAAAACAAGGAATACAAAGCTCAAAGCAATATGATATAATTTTAACTATAAGTTTTCTGCAAGGACACAAGAGCGTAAACAAGTTGTATGGAGACGTCACCGCTTTAATCATGGTTTGCGAGTCGAAAAGGATAAGCAAATCAATCCCTGTTATGCATAGGACATATGGGCATGTATGATCGTTGATATAAGCCAGAGCGGAAGCGCATGATAAGCATGTATGTTTTTGTCAAGCTTTATGAGTGACATTTCTCTTGCACTGATCAGCAATCAGTACTGACCTTCGGAATTAATAAGCATGATGATGTATCAAAAATAGGGGGAAAACAATTTTTTTTCACTTCCTGATTTTCTGTATTTCTTTGTTTCTTCAGATCATTTTCATTATTTTTCCATAGATGTTGATTTTCTTTCTGTTATTTTGCTGTTTCCTCTTTCTTCCTTCAGTTCGGTTTATCAACATCGACTTATAATGGAGTCTTGTGTGGCCCTAAACAGGCAAGAGCAGATCATGATATTGCGTATACTACCCCTTAACCTTGTATTACCTTCCAGATCTCCTAGTGAGTGATCGTGTAATGATTGGTTTTTAGTTCCTCCACACGGAAAAATGTGTCCAGACATACAGAGAAACTCTTCTATGGCCAAGGACATCTTGTCACGTGACTTTGGATAGATATGAAAGGAAATACATTTACTGTTCAATTACCAATAATATATACGATGCAGTACAAAGAAAAGGTAAACAATTCATGCTTATTATTATTAACCTTTATTACCAAGAATTTGTTCTATATTTGCACATCTCCACTCTTCGTTTGGGACAACACCTCTTAATTATTCAGATAAAAAACGTTTATTGAAATTATCAGAAAAGTTATTTCTTTATGATCATTTTAAAGTACCTATGACAGCAAAGGGCATAATATAGAAAGATAATATAGAATACGTTGTCTGTATGAGAATAAACCACTTTCTTATTGAACATTTAACCTCGTATAAGCTTCTCTGTCCAGTCCTGTACTGAACTGCCACACCACTACTGGGACTGACTTGACCTTGGGCCGGTCAAGGACTCCTCACGGAAACAATTTAATAGATAAATTGTCAATAGGAAATAAGTCTGTCATCGAACTTCGCGAAGAGACCCATGTGAAAATTTGGTTAATTCGCTCAAATTGAAAAGGATAAATTTATTTTACAAAAATGAAGAAGTGAACAGCTTCTACGTTTATTCAGCTTTCAGAAAATGTATACTTTATTGGAGTTTGCTGAAATGGTTTAGCGTTATATTGAGTTAAATGAACACCGGGCGCTAGGGGTACCCTGATACCTTAATTATGACTTCCCGATTAAAATATCTGTAATTTCGAATTTAGATCGTCATAGTCTTACTTCTTTTTTATGGTTTATTTAGTTGCTAGTCAATGAATACTGAGACCCCTTGCAGCACGTCGGAATGCAGCTCAAAACCGACAAAAGATTTTCAAACGTATGAGAATTGAAATCTATGGTTTTGCCCTCCAAATTGAGCTGCATACGACGCTTTTGTATAAGTTCTAATAATTTTTGCCCATTGAAATAACATCTTTACTATCGTTCTTAGTACTTAGTATCGTACTTAGTGATGGAGGATATGACTAGAGTGCATTGCTCTTGCTACCTTCACCGCTAGTCTACGAGTTTACAATACGTCGATGACAGTATATGTGTTATCAAGAGAGAAAAATCAATAAATTCCACCATTATCTCATCCATGGATGTGTACATCAAATTCACCATAGAGAGGTATACTGACCCTGGGTTACCCCGGCTTCCTGGACACCCTCAAAAAAATACACGACGATGGCACCATCCAGGTTTCACTCTACAGAAAAAAGACACAAAGTGATAGATAGGTACCTGGACTTCAATAGCCACCATCCAAAAGTCCACAAGGCAGAAGTAGTGCGAACTCTAGCTCACAGAAGTGAAACTCTACTCGTCGATGACGATCTGAAAAGTAGAGGGAAAGCGCATATTAAGAAGTCCTTAGATGAAGAACGTCATCGAAGGAGAAGTCTAAAGAACTGAGCAAGTGATAAATGCTCAGTATAGCGCGAAAATGAACACGGTGACCTATCTTTTTTATTTCAGCAAATCTATAAGGACCGAATGCCAATATGGCCGCCATTAACTTTCAGAAATAAAAACCTAATCTTAGAAAATAAGTACCACCATCAGAAAGAGCAAGCAGAAATATGTATTTTTGGAAAGTTTCATTGCTATAAATATAATTCAAGTGAAGCTATTTGGAACCAAAATTACAGAGATTTGTATGTGTTCAGTGATCTGTTTCCTTGCTAGCCTCGATGTGGTGTTTTTCACATTTTAAAATTCTCAAAGCTCTTCCACAGTTTAATACTTTTGTCTCAAACTTTCTAGCTTTGTTGATGTCATTCTAATCTATAATTTTAATGTAATGGTCAACTAAAATATGAATTTAAAAAATTATAATAATGAAGTGGCGGCCATATTGCATGATCCATGATATTGGCATTCGATCAGATTCGGCATAGTTAACTATATTGACTATGGATTCGGTCAATAGTTTTACAATCATATATATATTTAAAAAATCATATGTTCGGTTTTCGAGATATTCTCAAGAACCTACTGCGGAAAACTGTTTCCAGATCGATAATAAGGTACGTATAGAAGTTGAAAAGTCTCTGTTTTTTACAACAACTGCATCTTCTGGAAACACATACCTACGTCATGATATGGTAATGAAGCCGCTGTACTTGCATTTTAGTGTGGTTAATGACTTTGATAAACAACACGACAACCAAACTATCCTAACGAAAAATGGACAAATACTCCATAATAGTGCAAAACCTTATACGAGCAGGAATCAAAATGGTAGCAGTAGACTTCGATCTTACTATTCTCAATATACATACTCATGGTTTTTGGCAGTTTACGAGCAAGATGTTGGCAACTCGAGTTCGGCCTTGTTTTAAACACTTCTTGAGCGAAGCACTCAACTCTAACTTACATGTAGCTGTTGTTACTCATTCTCCACAAGCTGATTTAGTACGAGAAGTCCTAGAATTATCATTACCAGACTGTGATACTAGAATGATTGAAATTCGAGGAGCAGATGGAAAATGGAAAGAGGTTCGAGGAGTTACAAAGGAAGGTAGGTTCACATATTTGACCTGAAATACTGTTCATGGGCATAATTTGTGGTTCAAGTTTCAATTTGTGGTTTACAGTCATGTTAGCTATTTATCCTTATTATCAACGAGGTATTTTGTTAACTTGTACATGTGTTGAATCATTTAGTATTTTTTATTTGTTATGGAAAGGTCCTTAAATTAAATGCAGGCCAATACTGTACATCGACATGCCTCGCTACCTATGCTACTTGATCACCGACCGATAACATTTTAAACTCCTGCTATTAAAGGCATGATGTTTTTTTTCTCCCGCTGTTCAAGACTGCTTATCAATTAGCAATATATTAAGACCTGACGTTATATGCGTAGTCTGTATCCTAGTTATATGCATGGACGAGCTAGCAATACGAACAGATCGATGTTGCACTATTTTAGATTGTCAACAATCCCTTTTTCCCTCCTAACTCGGTCGAGTTGTTTTTTCCCTGCCTTGGAGGGATTGCTAACAGTCTACGACATTTAGATAATTTTTGTGCTGAATAACGATGCAAAATGGCTGCTACCATGTAAAATAACTATGGGATCTGTTGACAGAATTTCTAGGGTATGTCTTACAAATTACTTGTTAAGGACCAAAGTACGGGGGGGGGGGGGGGGGGGAGATACAGGGGGTTTAGCATCCTTTCTCTAAGTACTGTACTATATAAACTTTGTATAAGCTCTTATGCTCAGCATTAGTTTTGATAATTGTGACTTGGTCTTTTGATGGGGAGAGGGGTCTGTTGTACAAAGGACCAAGCTAAGAGAGACAAAGTGTACTTTAGGTGAAGGGGTCATGAAAAATTGTGTGAGTGAAAATCAAAATGCACCAGCCGCCCCGGCCCTGTAAATAATGAGTGGTTCCTAACAAAGGATAAAACAACTAATATCCATTGGTAATATGTTGGTGCTTTCTGTCCAACAAAAAACAGGGGGAGTCAGGATGGTGTGGTGGTAAAACGCTTGGACTGAGCTAGGTTGGGGTTTGATTTCCAGTTGCCCCATGCCATGTGAGCTGAGTGGATTTGACTGCAAGGGTTTTTCTGGATCTCAGACCCTAACTACATTCAGACGGGTTAAAGCTTTGCTCTGGGTCATATATACATGCCAGGACTGAGATGTACTGTAGTCAGACCAGATGCCAGAGGCGTTTTCATATGCTTTCAGTTCAAACCAGTTGAGCAGCAGCACCGCTGCTGTACTTTGGTATGGTGTTATTGTAGTGATAACAAGTTTGTCCATCTATATACACAGTCTGTACTATATGCATTTTAGAATTGCTGTGTGTGATCCATTGTAATTTTATTCTTGTCACAGGTAAACAACAGCATATTGAATCTGCTATTAAACAGTTTGAAAAGACACGCAAAGTCAAAATATCTGCAAAGAATGTTATCCTCCTAGATGATGATATTGGGAATATAAACATTGCAAGAAGCTGTAAGATGCAAGCAGTTCATATTACTGATGATAACAGCTTGGATGCACTTCTAGATCAAAGGTATTTATGCCATTTAAATATGAAACAAGCAGTCATATACATATATAGTATCATATATAGTATATATACAGCCTTTTGCAAAAATTATGGCTGTTTCAAGTATATGTACAAGTATATCAAAAGTATATCAGAAATTATGGGATATCATTCCTATGGGATATCATATTTTTTTCAGAAAGCCCTAGTGTTTTTCATGTTTTTAAAATTAGCTAAAATTCTCATAACTTCTCAAGAATTTAATATTTTTGTCTCAAACTTTCTAACTTTGTTGATGTCATTCTAATCTATAATTTCAATGTAGCGGTCAACTAAAATATGAATTTAAAAAATTATGATAATGAAGTGACAGCCATATTGGCATTCGGTCAATACTGTAACATGACTGTTGATTGTAGAAGTATCTATATATTCAGCTGAACAGCGATACTTCATGTTTACTAACAAAAGCATTGTGATGTTAATAAGCCACCCATTTTCATAAAAGCTCTTCACAAGTTTCTTTGTTTTGCTATCCAATCGTATCTCTGGTTGGCATATGAATAACAAAGCCTTATATCACATTACAGCTCTTCCCAATCACACTTGTGAAATCGTACAATTTGCTGTCCCAATGAAGTTGGTTTTGGTGGACGTCAATGAAGGCATTTCCACAACAATCAAGGTGGTGCATGCCTCGATAACTTTGTCATTAAAGTGTTGTAAAGTGTTTCATCAAGCAAATTTTTCTTGGAAAAAAAGTTCTGAGCTTTGTGGGATTCGAACCCACAACCTTCAGCTAGCTGGATTATCTGTCCACTGAGATACAGGAACTCATAGTGGAGAGCGAGGTCTATGCATGATGGTATTTAGCAATAACCAAACAACAAAAACATCAATAATTCTAACTTTGAGTTATCGGACAATAATGTCATTGAAACACTTTGATTGGTGTCCACCAAAACCTTATTTTGTTGTGACGGTAATTGGGAAGCACTGTAAGTATCATTATGTATCTAATTTGATATGCGCCTCATAGCTCATCTGTTTTGGCGTAATGTTTTTCCATTGCAAACTTATGTGTCATAATTTCCCTTGAGAATAAAATTATTTGAGTCTCATCCATATTAATAACTTTTTCCAGTGAACAAAGAAAAAAGTAATAATCAAGGGAATATTTACTTATGATTCTCACACTGATGCAGGGCTTGACACTAACTTTTTTGGGTACTAGTCCTTAGGCTATATAGTCATTGTAGATAATATCACTTGTCCCCCAGCTCTTTTTCCCACTAGTCCACACCAAACATTCACTAGTCTGAGCCTAGTAAATGTACATTAGTGTCGAGCTCTGCAATGTTAATTAGTAAAGACTTATGACAGGCAAACTGCAACATCAAAACATTTTCTCTTGTGTCAGCCAATAGCATTTTTCTTGGTTACTAGAAATAGATATTGCAAAGCATTGTGGGATCAAAATGCGGACAAACATTGTAAAAAAAGGCTTAGTTTACAGGGAAAAAAGGATCAAAATCAGTCGAAAACCATAGTTTTCCATGAATTAGAAACAACAAGGCAAGAAAACATTGTTGCAGCATATTAGCATGTCTTTTGGGCTTGGCTTGTACGCATTTCAATCCCATGATGCATCATCATAATGTCATCCGTGGAATTTGAAATAACTAATCATAAATCTTGCTCTCTGATTTGTGGAATTGATTGGTTGAGGTGCATGCTTTAGGAGAGTACACAGCATGTCCTTGCATGTGTTTTCCTCTTTCTCATTTGTATCCAAAAGAATGGCTATATTCCAATATTTATTTCATAAAGAAAACCTGCAGTGCTGTTTGCAGAAGCACTTCAAAATTGGCAGAACACTTAAGAATTGATGGACAGGGCACTCTAATACACATCATGCATTTCTTAAAGTGCACATGTATGTACAGTATAACCATTTTTTAATGCCTGATTCTAATAATAATAATAATAATAATAATAATAAGAGAGATTTATAAAGCGCCTTATATACAATACTCTAAGGCGCTAAATACAAAATACTTAAATATATCAAATAAAATACTTAAAAAACTCCATGACTTTTAACTTCTACATGAATTTAACTTCTACATGAAGTTAATAGTCAATTGGTAAAATATTTCTTGATCTGAGTGATTTGTCTTTAAGATATGAAGGTATATATCTCCAATATGTTAATGACTGTGACGTCTACTAAGGTATTTTTAATTAGTGTATTTGTTTTGACTAGTGATATGTACTAGCTAAACATGCACTGGCTGTTTTAAGAAAACAAATTTAAGATATTTATATAAACCACGAGTAAAATAATGAAGGTTTTTAAATATTGTTTGTGTGAACAAGATCAATTTTGTATATTTAATGAAGCCTTACTACAAAGACATCACAGTCATAATTTAACATTGAGCTATTTACTTCATGTGCAATCAGTATTGAAGGCATTGAAAAAAGGTTGTGTGCTTTAACAGTCAATTCTCTTGTGTTCTGCCAATCTTTGTTTATAGGAGAATCTTTGTTTAGAATATTTAGCTCATTAGCATACGGTTTAAAGTCAAGAAAAATACAAATTGAACTTAAAATTTAACAGATCTCATTTGTATAAGTAATCTACTAAATTGTTAGCTCTTATTATATGCAGTACTTTCTGAGATATCAGCTTCCAAAGTTACTGCAGGGTGGCAAAAAGCCCATACATTCTCTGTAAAATTTAGAGATTTTTAAACCTGCTTCACACAAAATCTATTTCATGTGTCAAACTAAAATTTTGAAAATAAGTCAATTTTATCTTGCTTTCTTGATATTCAGAACGGATTTGGTGTAAATTTGGCTAAAAAGTGAAATTCATATGCTAATGAAGCAAAATGTCAACAATGACGTCATCAAAGATTGGTCTATTGTAAACTGATTGTGCAAACATTTTCTATTCCTTTATCTCATCTACGAATCCAGTGATGGACTTGATATTAGTATAGGGGGGGGGGGGGGGGGGGAAGGGATTGTAACGTTTGACTAGTTTGATTGTGGGCCTCTATTTATAAAGCTCAAAATCATACATCCCTATGGATTTTGAAAGAAAAAATTATGGAAAATCTTAAGTTTTTCCTATACAATTATGGCTTCTCCTAAAGGGAATTTCTCTATTTTATCACTCCTTCCCCCTCCAATTAATATAGTGAATATGACATGAAATTTTTTGGGTTCATTTTTGGGTCATTTGGTTGCATACCAAAGGCATTTTTCAAGATATATAGCATGATCAATGAAAAAATATTCGTAATTGCTATTTTTTTTTTTTGAAATTGTGCTATATGCCTTGTAATATGCCCATGTGACTAGGCCTTGTGACATCATTTTGATTGCAATGCTTTCCCCGTACCACCATTCAAAAATGGTTCTTGGTTCTTTTAATCGTGATTTTGATATTGAATTCAGCACCTATCATACTTCTAGAAACAACCCCCAAAACATCTTGTCATATGTACTTTAATGAATAGTACCTATGTGTGTGACAACTATTGAATGCAGCATTGTGGTATTGAAGGTTTTAAAGTAGTCCTTAGATTTGTTGATTTAGTTCAAAAGGGTTTTGACTTCCCTTTTTTACATCGTTTATCAAGTCTTGTTGTTGCATGTGTTTATACAGCTTTTTCTCTGACTGTCTTTCTTTACTATTTCAGTTTCAGAACAACAGATGTTTGATAATGAATGGAGGTGCAGAACCCACATGAAATACAAATATTTTTTCTAAAATAACTATGCAGTGTTGACTGACTGAGTTGCCTTCTATCAGCTGTTTCTTCCTATGCATCAGTTTGCAATTGAACTCCTGAAATGTTGTACAAATATCATAATAGCTTTCTTTCAAAAACAAAGCCTTGAACTACTCACTAAACTTACCATGAAATCTGTTGCAATAGAAATGCAATGACAAAATAGAAGCATTTGGTGGCTCTATCTCACTACAAATTGTTTTTCTGGTTAGCTCTCAGTGAGTCTCGTTGAAGATGAACTTAATGTATAAGGTTTGGAAGAAGATAATGTAATTTAATGTATATTTATTGGTGTTTATCCTGATGTTTTGTACTTGTATAAAATGCAAAAGACCTTCTATAGAGCTTTTAAATGTGATGTCACTTGTTTGGAAAAACGACTTCCGTAAAACAAAACGCGGTTCTAATAGACCTCTACAGTAGCTAGGTGTAATGTTTTGCCCATTTCAGACCACGTGTCATTCCCTTGAGTATCATTTCTTTTGTTTGTTTGGATGCAAATGAAACAAAGGAATGACACATGGTCTGAAATGCGGGGAAAAACAAACGCAGAAGCTAAAGAGATGTATTGTTTCAGGTGGAGGTTAAATCATTACTTTTCGCGGTTTTGTTTTAGTAGCTTTTGCGAGCAGTTGGAACAAGAAATGTCACACTCAAAAGCTCTACTGTCAAAGATGTTGATTTAATTTTGGAATAGATATTGTCTTAGTTAACTACACTGTAGATGTGAATAACCATTTGATAAGAACTATTTTCTAGATGAAATTTTTTTTTCCTTTTACCAAGTAGTTTGGTTGTGTGTCTTGTACTGTTTCAGTGTTGATTACTGCGGCTTAGGCAGACCCAGGGCACTTCTGCATAGTATACAACTCTACTCTAAGTGCAATGCGATGATTCCACTCGAGGACAATAAACCTTACAAAACGAGTCTTGACCAGTCGAGAAAGTTTGTGAGCTACAATAGTGTTCATGTCGGTGTTACCAACGAAGATCTGTTGGCGTAAAAATAAGGGAAGAGGTTCACTTAAAATGGTAACATAACTTACATAGCTCTTTGGAGTTCGCGCCATGCATGTGGGCTGTAACCTAGCAACCCGTTACAGCAAGTCAGGATGTTCGGTACAACAAGACTAATGTTAGTTTCTATCCTACCTTTTTTTGCCCTTCGTCTGCATAGTCGGTCCATTGCTGGCCATCATCACCGTAAGCCAAGGTGTAAGACTTCGACCAACTCGAATAAGCATATGGTCTGCCTTGTGTAACTATCTTAGTAAGATAAAAGCTACGACCAGCATCTATCTAAATAAAAAGCAAGTAGAAATTGTTGTATAACGACGAGCCTGCGCTTATTTGATAGTCTTGGTCTGTAATGTTAAGACCCTGTTTAAGGTTAGAGTCTTCAGGCACTTTATAGAATGAATATGTTACAATTGTCCCTCAAAACAGCGGCACTGGAAATCGCATTTCCAAGAGCCTCAATTTCTAAATCTTAAGTTCAGGAGGTCCCCTCGAAACGCCCAAGATTCCCCCCTCCCCCCCCCCCCCCCACTTAAAACTATGCTCCGTGGTACCTGGTCTTATCGTGTAGCGATTGCTAGGCTTCAATCAGCTGTTAAAAGCCCCGAGTCCTTGAATATCATCTGCGCCAAATGCTGATAAACATTCCGCAACAAACAAGAATTGATGTCAAATGAAACCATACATCTTACGTTGAGCAAGCATAAATATATTATTAAACTGTGCAATAAACCGAACTTACTTGTAAATATTCTGTTCCTGACGATCTTTTATGAGCGACCCAGGCACCTGAATCCGCTTCGTTATTATATGGTAATGCTGGTTGATTGTTCAAACGCCCACGCCAAGGAGCAAAGCCAATGAGATTACCATAGTACGACGAAGCAGTGATCTGGGAGTTAGGGATAGAACCGTTCTCCACTCCTATTGGTGCATCACACGTTTTGACTATTGGGATGATAAAGAATAGATATGCTGGTCTTCATAGACGAAAAAAAAAAAAAAAAAAAAAAAAACTTGGTTTGATCGACCAAGAAAAAACATACCCTGTTCAAAACACAACACTGTAACTTATACCCTATCTAAGACCCAAGAGAAATTCTATAACCTCAAATACGCCGGCACAGTTGGAAGATACGTGCCAACAGCTTTTTGGCGGCGAAAAAAAACTATTTTAGAAAAAAAGTTAAAATTGAATGCCCTATCTAAGACTTGAAAACACTAGTGAATGAAGAATGATGACCCTATTCAAGAAAATATCATGGAAATCATATACCTTTCGACCAAAATCTCGAAAAACCATACCCTATCCAGCGGAACATCCCCGTATCCATAGGCTTTATGTTGGAGTACCCCCCCCCCCCCCCCCCCCGAGAACAAATTCTAACGGTACTCACTGCATCCAAACGTGTCATCCATCGGCGCACAAGTCAGATTTTCCCGGCATGCAACGTGGTCACAGCTTGGAATGGGTTGGACCAGACCCACGTAGATGCCATGATGTAATGGTACCAAGTGTTTAGGGTTTGTCAAATGTGTCGCATTGTTCAGTTCACACAGATGCGCATTAACAAACAGGTTAAAGCTGTAGCAATCTCCACGGTCAAGGCATTTCAAGTAACACACAAAAACACTAGAAGCTTGTACACTTTCCGTAATGTGACTGACCAGAACCTGGCCATGTATGGAGAAGTTGTTGTCAAATTCTGGAAGGCGAGTTGCCAAGGTGAGTTGCCATACTAAAACGATTGCAGGTAGTAGCTGCCAAAGCATTTCTGTCATAATTGTTGACTCGTTCTACGAGATGACTCGGTGTTGAATGGTGAGCGGTATATTATTAATAATTCACCAACTGTTATGGGTAGAAACGAACCAGAAAAACATCGCCTTAAATGTGAAGTAAACCAAGTTCAGAGGTTCTATTGATTCACCAAACGTTTTCTATAAGTAGAGGGATATTTGATATCTTAAGAATTGGTTTATTTATTACGTGATAACCCTACAGATTGCAAACGTTAACGATACTGACGCAATCAAGTCATGCCAAAAGTATTACCCCAACAATTTGCACTTAGTTCTGATGAATATCTCTATATCTCTCTTCACTCTCTACGATATCACTACAGTCGGATAATATATTATTTGATTACATATCTATAATTCTAGTACATACTTTGGCCGTTTTGGAAATCGTTTCCATTAATTCCCTTTCGATCCAATTAAGTCAATTAAGGTTGGTCTTGCTTCTTACATAAATGCTCTTAGAATATATCCGGTTCCCTACCACATCAGTTTTTTATGCGATTTACAACTAGGATGAAAAGTTTCAATTTTAGTTCAAATACTTTTACCTCTGATCGTTGGGTATTCCCATTCGTGAATCTAGCTAACATACTGCCACTAATTCAAGACTAGCGGTAACGTTTTTAGCAATGACGTGATCCGAACTGTGCTCGATAATTTATTCATTAGTCTCCTTAGCAGCGATGGACCACGGAGGAATGGAACGAAAACGAATACGGCTGATAAAGAGACTATTTACTTAGCGCCTCAATTCATTTACAAATTTGGACTTCATTTTCTAGAAATGATTGTAAGAGGGGTGATTTCGTTTATAAATTCCGAGCTAAAGTTGCTTAAATTTGTTTTATAAAAATAATTGAAACAAGCAAAAAAATAAAACAAATAAAAAAAACGAAAAAAACAAACCAAGAATTATAATTAATGAAAGATATCAATAAGCAGCTGGATATGTGGTGAACAAAGACGATGGAGTAAACACTAGTAGTCCAACTAGCATGATATGATTAGTGCTTGTTCGAGGTACAAAAGACTCCATACTGTGTCAATCCATGCCGGACTCACGTCAGAGAAACAAACTTCTTGAAAATGTGTATAGTTACACACGTTTTTTTCAGTATACGGTGTTTTTAAACTTTTAAACCGTCTTATGCACCTGTTGTATCAACACACCAACGCAGTCTCAACTAGTCATTATTATAATAGATATATATAGTGTTTAAGTTTCCGTCTTATGCACCTGTTGTATTCAACACACCAACACAGTCCCAACTAGCAACAACTAGTCATTATCCCTTTATGGACCCCTTTATGGACCCCTTTATGGACCCCTTTATGGACCCATTATGGACCCCTTTATGGACCCATTATGGACCCCTTTATGGACCCATTATGGACCCCTTTATGGACCCATTATGGACCCCTTTATGGACCCATTATGGACCCCTTTATGGACCCATTATGGACCCCTTTATGGACCCATTATGGACCCCTTTATGGACCCATTATGGACCCCTTTATGGACCTATTATGGACCCCTTTATGGACCCATTATGGACCCCTTTATGGACCCATTATGGACCCCTTTATGGACCCATTATGGACCCTCACCTGGACCTGCTGGATAATTTTTTTTTGAAATAAACAACAATTTAGAAAATCACACGCGTATTTTCACCTTTTACTTTTATCTAAATTGGGTTCCCTGTGGTTTTATAGGAGCATGCGTACAATGTTTTTTGACGTCACAACAAAGGAAGATGCAGGGTTTTTGATCTAGTTGGTGGGACTAGCTTTTGAAAAGGATCTGGACCCACATGTTTATTAGTACTGATTCTGTATCTAATCTGTATCTAATAGAACTATTACTACGGTATTCTGTATATCAGATACAGAATACTAATTAGCTGAGCTGTATCGGGTTTACAGTGTTCTCACGTGTTCTCATCAATAACCGGAAAGTTTGTTTCAAGAGCCCAACTTGCTCAAAAATCACTCAACAAGCTTAATAACGTATTAAACTTTTATTTATAAGCATATTTTTCGGTATTAGAAACCGATTTTTACAAACTCCCCATATAACACTAAAATCGCTATTTTTGATCATTTCCCCATTTATTAGATTAAAACCAAGTGCACCCATTTAAAACATATCTCATAAGCTTGCAATATGTACAGTAATTGATCTGGTGATCGTAGATAGATTTTGAACAGCAAAGCAAATTTCTTTTCAAAAATCGAGTAAATTTTCAAATTTTTAAATTGTCATTTTCATACACATAGTCCACTTCATAAAACTCAGCCGATCTCAGTGATATATTACGATCTGCTACTAGTAACTAAGAAGTTATAAAACATATGAAGACATTTTGAGAAATGCAACTACTCCAAATAGGAATTTTTTGGGGAGCAAATTATGTTACTTATGTATTTGAGGTCAACGTGACGAAGGAATCGGTCTAAAAAACAATGTTCTCCATTTTTGCTAATCAAATTTTTTTAAGATGGCTTCTTAGAAAGCGTACTGGGCTTTTGATATTTCTGCTCACAAAATTTTAAAGGTTAAGGTAAAAGTAAAGCGTCCTAACTTTACGTCGGTAGCTCCAAGGGCGGATCCAGGGGGAGGGTCGGGGGTCAGGACCCCCCTGTCAAATTTAAGTTCAAATATTTTTTTATCAAGTATATGAGTATATCCTAAAAGTATCCTAAAAGTAGAAATTGTGTAATGACGAGCCTGCGGTTATTAGATAGTCTTGGTCTGTAATGTTAAGACCTTGTTTAAGGTTAGAGTCTTCAGGCACTTTATAAAATGAATATGTTGCGATTGTCCCTCAAAACAGCGGCACTGGAAATCGCATTTCCAAGAGCCTCAATTTCTAAATCTTCAATTCAGGGGATGAGGGCATCTCCTCGCAACGCCCAGGATTTCTTCCCCTCCCACAATGTCTCAATGCGCTTTACAATTGTGAACAGTGGACTTTACGGGCTGCATATTAAGGCGCTATTAGCAGCCGTGCAGCTTACAATCATGAGTGAATTGTTAGTAATTAGTTTTATACCTCCAAATTGGAATAATCTCTATATCTCTCTTCACTCTCTACAACATCATTACAGTCAAATACTATTGTTTGATTACATATCTATAATTTTTGTGCGTACTTTGGCCGTTTTGGAAATCGTTTCCAGTAATTCAATTTCGATCCATTAAGTCAATTAAGGTTGGTCTTGCTTCATACATTAATGCTTTTAGAATATATTCCCTTCCCTACCACATCAGTTTTTATGCGATTTACAACTAGGATGAAAAAGGTTTCAATTTTAGTTCAAATACTTTTACCTACGTACTGCCACTAATACAAGACAAGTAACGTTTTAGCAACGACGCGATACGAACTGTACTCGATAATTTATTCAGCGCCTCAATTCATTTACATATTTGGACTACATTTTCTAGAAATAATTGTAAATGTAATAGGGGTAATTTAAAAAATAACCTCAGCATTAAAAATAGATAACTAGTTAATTAAAGTAAAAGTTGTATAAATAGTTCGAGGATACAAATTTTCGTTTTCAAATTCCGAGCTAAACTTGCCTGATTGAATGTCTAATAAAAATAACGGAAACCAAAAATGAAAAAAAATAAATAAAATAAAAATAAAATAGATGACAGAACAAACCAAGAATTATAATTAATAAAAGATACCAATAAGCAGTTGGATATGTGATAAACAAAGACGATGCGGAGTCAACACTAGTATAGCCAACTAGCATGATATGAGTAGTGCTTGTTCGAGGTACAAAAGACTCCATACTGTGTCAATCCATGCCGGACTTACGTCAGAGAAACAAACTTCATCGTGGAAATGCATTTCTTTAACGTGTGACTGAGAACGGCTGTAAAATTGTGAATTATAAAAACACTTTTTTTGTCCAATAGGCATGGAACATAGCCCATGGTTTTAATAGGTTTTGGGGTGTTTTTCGCACCCTTTTCAAATTCGTGCATTATTTTGAAAATGTTGAAAATAGGCCAGTTTTGGCCAAAAAGCATGGGATATTTATAGCTTACATAATTTGATGGATTTTCGCAACTATTTCAAATTCTTACATTATTCTAAAACTGATTAAAATAGGCCATTTTTGGCCGAAAGCATGGACTATAGCCTAAGATTGTGATGGATTTTGGATGTTTTTCACATCTTTTCTCAATTAAGGAAAATTTCTCATACTTTAAAATTAGGTCATTTTGAGGGTTTCAGCCAAAACGCAAAGAAGACCGCCTTATTATCCATTGTCTCCAATGCGTACGGCTCATAGTTTTATTGTTAAAAAGATATGTTAAGAGATCGAGTCGTATCTAAATAGCAGTTAAGAGATACTAAAATCCGTAATATTTTCTGGTAATTAAAGAGTCATAAAAAGTTTAACTGATTTGTTCTCTAAATGTGCAGCAAGATTCATTGCTCTTTGAATGCGAACACTTTCCCTTGAGCCAGCATTGAAGACCCGATACAAATGGAGCTTGTCCTTTTGTTCCAAAGCAAATCTGAGTTCTGCAGCAGATATTTCAAAGTGGTCCTTCTCTTCACCAGAAGTACTTTTCACTTCAATGAAAGTGATAGTTTCATCAGCACCATTTCTCTTTTCCCTGATTTCAATGTCATATGGTGAAACAGAATTTTGCTGTTCATTCATCCACTTTATGTCAGTTATGATGACACCATCTTCACCTGGATTCTGTGAACATTTCAAATACTCATAAACAAACTGTTCACCCCATCGACCAATTACTTCCTTGTTTGGATTCTGATTAAGGGCAAACATGTCTGGCAAGGATATATCTTCAGTTGGCAAATTATCAAATTCTAAATCTTGCACAGTCACTTGCATGTCAGGTGTAAATATGGCAGTAGAAAAACTCTCAGCTTGAACTGAGTCGAGTAGATGTGAAACGTGTTCCGATTGTTCTAAAGGTCCCGTTACTGTTGAAGCTTTACCCGCTACCTGAGGATATGTTGTCTCTTTCTGAACACTCCCATCTGGTTCAACTGCCTTTTGTTGGTCTTTCACTGACCTGCTCTGTTGTGTATTATTTACTAAGTTACTAACTAAACCTTTGCCTTCTGCACCAACATCTGTAAAAACTGCTCCACCTGTTGTCGTTCGACCATCATTATCATCATTGTATGATTCAGCTGGACGTTTGTTCTTCTGCAGTGGAAGTGATTCCTCATTGGTCATCTGATTCTTCAATGAACTAGGTGCCTCTGGTTCAGGCCACATCTCTAGAGCTTTTTCTTGTGGTCTGTTGTCACTGGGGGAAGATTTGCTTTTAACTCCTGTGACAGGACCTCGTGGAGGCCAGCAATGCAAAGTTCCATCGTTTTCATATTCTCGAGAGGATGCTTTCTCAGTGGGAAAAATTGGCTCAAGTATTTCTTCCTCAACAATTTCTGGAGTCTTTGGAACTTCTGGCGCTGGAACATACCATATTTCTTCTTCCTCTGGCAAACTGTCAACCTCTTGGTTGAGTAGAAAATATTCAAGATCATTCTCCAGATTCATTCGAAGCAGTTCTAGAAAATTTTCAAACTTCTTATCAACAACTGTTCCTCCTGCACCAAAAAGCTTTGCAATTTCTTGATTCAGTGGTTGAGCTATTTCCACCTGATTGCTTACTGCATAAAAGAAAATCTTGTTCTCTTGATATTCATGGCCCCACTTTGCTTGTTGTACAACAGCCACTTGTGGCAGATGCTTCAAGTAATACACTACTTCTAGTTTGTCAACAATGGCAAAAGTCATTCCAGCAAGCATCTCAGAAAACTTGTTTTCCACAAGTTTGATATACGAATCAAACATTAGGTGATAGATGTATCTTTGTACACAAGGCACAATCTGGTGGAAGTATTGCTGGACCTCGTGGCATTGATACGCAACTGTATTGGTTGTCAATGCCTCCTCCACGCAGGCACTCAGTTTAGGAATGCCACAAGCTCTCAAGAAAACTTGCACAAATTCCATTTTCTTTTCATGAGCATGATTCTTTGCTGCATGGCGCCTTGACTTTACTGAGGGTTGTTCAAGTACGATAAAGTGAACATCTTTTTCTCCCTCAAACACTTTCTTCAGGCGTTTGTTATCAGGTACTATAAGCTTATCTGACAGGGAAACCCATCGAGCAGCACAAGGAAAAATGTCCTCTGTTGCAAGTTTTGTTTTCAGATATTTAGCAATAGCAAGATTGATGTCTTCTTCTTCCAAACTAAGTTCAGTGTGAGCATAGTTTGCATCGTCAACACGAGTATAGTTTATTTCTGTCAGTGGTCTTGTTAAACACTTCTCACCAAGTACAGCAAAGATTTCAATTATCATCTCCAGCACTGACGGAGTAGGTACAGAGTTCTCATTGACCAAAACAGATGCCATTTCAATATACTCATCTGAATGTGGAGTGAGGTCCACTTCCAAACAGGACCTGAAGAACTCATAGTGTTTGATGTAGCAAGTAGAGAGAATTTGACGTTTAGCAGTGTATTTCCCTGACTTAACAAGTTCATACGCCACATCTGAGGGATCTTTCCAACACACTTCTTTCCGGTGATAAAACTTGCCCTCTCGTTTCTGGTCTTGCTTTTCTCTGGGCAAGTATGAATCATATGGAAAGAAAATCAATGGATTTTTCTGGAAGGCACTGGTGATCTTGGATTTATCATCCCTAGAAGATGTTTCATGCTTTTCATGAATGAACTGATACACTCTTTTCATGTGTGCAAGTGATGTAACAAAGCCCCTTTCTTGATCTGCAGCCTTTGACTGGCAGGTTTTGGACCATTCTATCAAGTTTTCAAGAAGGATATCCAGTTTTATGGCCAAAGTTACACCAAGGATCCTTGCAAAGGATGATTCCTGTAGGTTAGCACCCACATACTGCACATGGTCATCCAGAACATCGTAAACTTCCTTACTGTTAAGGTATAGCTTACTTGGAACACTACAGGTGTTTGACTGCAACACAGGAAGCCAAGCTCTGGTTTTCAAGGCCAATAAGAAGGACGACAGAATGCTGTGGCCATAGAGGTCTTTTCCATCACTGTCTTTCAAGGGTATTTTGTCTGCATACTTGGAGTAGCGATCTTTCCACTGCTTATCAAGGTTTTCTGCAAGGACCTTAGCTTGTTGTGGTTCTACTGTTTTACTCATGAACTCATCCAACTCATCGCAGCAGAAGTCGTCAATCACATATACACTATCTGGTGTCTTTTGCCATGACTCATAGTATGAAGCCCAGGGAGAGGAATCCTGCAAATGATTTACAACAAAAAATCTTGAAATCTGTAAGTTATTTATTGGAATATTAACTGACTAGATCTTTTAGAGGTTCATGAATAATTTGACGAAAAGACGTCTGTTTAATGTTTTCCCATTTCAGACCATGTGTCATTCTCTAGCAGGGGCGGATTCAAGGGAGGGGTATAGGGGGTGCACACTACTCCCTGCGTCGACTCTGTGTCCCTACTTCGAAGAAAACCAAAAAACCAATGTTTTTTCCTTTTGATTCTAAGGGGTGCACCTAATCATTTCTTTGTTTCACGGTTGCGCATGAGAAGACAAATGAATATGGGTACAACTCAAACAAAGAAATGAGAAAACATGATACCCAAGCTAAAAAAGGTCTATTAGTCTTTTTGAATTATGAGATGTAAGTTTTGGCACAAGTGTCGCTAAGTTGGCAAGTGCACTGCCTCTAAACGAGAGGTTCGTAGTTTGATTCCCTGTGATCTCAAACAATTATGTAATCCGTTTAGCTTCTTACTGGTCTGACTTACTGGTCAATTTAAGAACTGGTCCATTTTGGCAACAGTAATTACTTACAAGTGTCATCTTGTTCAATGTGACACGCCTTCTTTCTATGATCAGAAAATGTTGAACACCAAGGGCAGAGAAGAATTTCTCCCATTCCTGACGTGCTGCACTTGTTGGGGTTTCATCCAGATACGAGTCATTAATAAGGGTCCAAGAGATATCTGTTGGTGTGAAAAGATTTGCAAATTAGGTTATTGTCCCCAGGACAATGCCAGGAACGAGGAAAGAGCAACCAAGCCTCATAAATTTGAGTTTTATTTAAGAAATCATTATTTTAAGTTGGAGATACTCATTCATTCATTCAACTTACTTGGAATATCTTTACTAAGATTCAAGGAATTTCCATATTTTACTGTGAAATGCACTGGAGTCTCGCTTGGGTTCACTGGTCCCTTGTTCGTCAGAACTCGAGCACAACCTTTCAGTTCATCTAGATCACAAAGTGTCCTGTCCGACAGGTGCTCATTGAAAATATATACCAAGTAACACTGCAGTACATCATTGGTCTTTTCCTACGTGAAACATAAAATTGGAATAAATTAGAGCAGTTTTCTTGGTATGAATATGAAAAACTTCCGTCACAGACAGCGCCTTGCCATGACCGCGTAAGTGCCATGCTACGTACGAAAACATTCGAAATACACCAGTTTCGCATTCAATGCAAACCGCTGTTTTTGAAGACCAGACTCATTTGCACAGGCTTAGCCTCATGTATAAGTCAGCTATTCATAGACACCATTAAAAGTCCGTGGGATTGGTATTATTCATCTTGCGCACTCTTTAAATTACAATTGGCTGTTGCTAATGATTTGCTAAAGTCAACTGTAATGTAAAGAATGTGCAAGTTGAACAATACCAATGTTTTGAAATCCCACGGACTTTTAATGATGGTGTTGAATAGATGACTTATAAACGAGGCTAAGCCTGAGCAAATGATGTGGTCTGTGGTCTTCAAAAACAGCGGTTTGCATCGAATGCGAAACTGGTGTATTCCGTGCCATGTCTGCGCAGCACTGTATCTGTGCCATGAGCTGTGACGTTTCACACTCTTACGAAATCTATTCTAAACTGGTACGTCCTTGTTTGTTTAACAGTTTAATGCCAGTAGCAAATCAAATGAATGTGCCCAACAAACCTTCCATTTCTCAGACTTCAAAGTTGGCAGTATGTGGTTTTGGATAACATCTTTGGCTGTCCAACTCTTTACACCCAGTTGCTGCAGAAGTTTCTCCACCTGGCTGTGCCCCACACTCTCTAAGTGGTTTAACAGCTCAGGATTCAACACCAAGAGATCTTTTTCAAGCTCTTGAAGGTATTTAGCAGTGGATCCTTAAAAAGAACAAAATATTTTTATATCATTAAGTTTTTTACTGTTTTCACCTTTCATATACTGTAAGGGGCAGTTTTCAATAGACCATTTCACGGTTGTCGTCGATCAACCTCAGCCTCGATAGTGTGTAATATATTCTTTAGAATTTGACTACAGCTCACGGTAATTTAAGGAATGTACACATTACCAGTGTACCAGCCAGTTCACAGTTGAAGAATCGTTATCAGTGCGCATGTGATTTTATCCCGAATTTCTCACCTTTTGTTTAATTAAAAACAAAAGAAGGTTAAAACAAAATAAGGTGAGAAATTCGGGATAAAATCGTATGCGCACTGAAAACGATTCTTCAACTGTGAACTGGTTTATTGGGGCGTGAGCCCTGTTATTGACCCTTACCAAAATGTTTTTGTTAAATTGTATTTGCAAATCGTCTTTTTTTTACCTAATATTGTTAAAGTTATTGTAATATTAATATTGTTGATGCAAATTGCAATAAACTAAACTAAACTATATCGTGAAATAAAACAGGCTGACTTTAGAAGTGACCTACGTTTCTTCTTTTCCTTCATTGTTTGCTGGCTTGTGGAGAGAGGAAAGAAGATGGCATTGTCTTTCAGGTTTACAAATGTGTAATCACTGAGTGGGAAGATGTTCATAGCAGCAATCTGGTCCAGTATCTCTGAGCTACTGTTATGTTCCCTTTCAAGACAGCGATAAACACAGCACAACCACTGAGAAATCCACTGAATTTTCTTCACGTTGTCTTGTTTTGTTCCTAACGAATCCCCTTCTATAACAGATCTTCCGACATCAATTAAATGTTTTACAGATAATGTTTTGATGCCAAGTTCTTCTCTCAAAGCAGGGTTGATAGCAGAGATAAGGTCAGGTACCAGGTAATGTAAGGCCAAGTGTCTGTAGAGCAGCTCTGGAGAAATCAACGCTACGATATCTGGGTCTTCACAAACTACAACTTTACATGGCTGCATCCAGTCATATTGAGAACTACTGCTGACATGGAGAAAAAACAAACACCATGAATACACTAGAAAACAAACACCTTGTTCATCATTAGACCGATTAGAGTCATGGTAGCTCAGTGGTTAGAGTATGTGACTAGGGAATGGAAGTTCGTGGGTTCAATTCCCATCTGGACTCGGATATTTTCTGAGTTCATTTGTATGGTAGGTAAAAAAAAAAAGGTAAATTTCATTATTTAACGTCGGTAATTCGTGACAGTTAGCTATGTGTTACTGAGAAACTTAAGGCCGATGGTGTACATGTGCTCATTTTACCCCCCTCCCCCTCCAACAGTGCTCCGTTTTTCTAGTTCTTAAAGCTAGTTAAAGCTTACACGGAAAAAAGAAGAAGTCGAAGCAAGGATGAGATCATGTGGGAATTAAACACGGGACCTCTCGCACCGAAGGCCACACACTAGCCAATTGCGCCATCCTTGTTCCTAAATCATCTATTTCTTATTAGAGAACAAACAAAACAAAAGCAAAAAAAAAAACAAAGACTATATCAATTTGTTACCCGTTTTCGTTCACATTTTCAGTAACTTTCTCAACTGGAAGGCAATTCATCCCCTGCAAATGTCTGAGGATGATTCCTGCAACTGGGTTAAAGAAGTCCAGAATTTCCTCTTTCAGTGGGACAAATTGAAAGAACTTTGCAACCCCTGAGAGTCCTGAGAAATTACGATGGTTCTGTGATAGAATGATAATTAGATAATTTAAAACCATTGGTAATCCAATTAATCAACAACTATAAAGTGCTGTAAAGTGTTTCATCAAGCATATTTTTCTCGGAAAAAAATCCAAGCTCCTGGTGGGATTCGAAACCAAGACCTTCAGGACCTTCAGGTTGCTAGCCGGATGCTCTATCCACTGAGCTACTCATAGTAGGAACTCATAGTGGAGAGCGAGGTCTATGATGGTATGAATATGCTTGATGACACACTTTACAACACTTAATAAGGTACGGTCTAAGGTACGGTCATTTAATTTCTACAGCTAAATAGACCTCATCGGCTTGGGTGTAATGTTGTCCCATTTCAGACCACGTGTCATTCTCTTGAGAATAAGATTCTTTGTTTGAGTTGTATCCATATTCATGTGTCTTCTCATGCGTAACCGTTAAACAATGAAATGATACTCTGGGGAATGACATGTGGTCTGAAATGGGACAACATTACACCCAAGCCGATGATGTCTATTACCAAGTTACAAAAACATCTAATAATTAACAAGTTGTTTCCATGGTAACCAAACTTGCCTTAAATACTTCTAAAGCATCGATGAAGACGTTTGGGATTTCTTCACGCAACCATTGGTTCCAGGCCTTGTCACTATCGACATCTTCACGAGAGGAAGGAACCTCGAAATCACCCTGAATAATGAACTTGAATCCATAGCTTCTCAAGGGAAGGTAAGCAAAAACATTCTGCACTGGAAAAGGTTTCTACAAGGAAATAAAGAAACATCAGCTTGCTGTAAGGAAAGAAGACTTGATGATGATGATGTTGATGGTGATGATGATGATGATGATGATGATGAGGAGGAGGATGATGATGATGATGATGAAGATGATGATGAGGAGGAGGATGATGATGGTGATGAAGATGGTGGCGATGATGTTGATGATGTTGATGGTGGTGATGATGATGTTGATGGTGATGATGAAGATGATGATGGTGATGGTGAGGATGAGGATGATGATGATGATGATGTTGATGGTGAGGATGATGAAGATGATACACAATGCTGATTGTCATGATGCTGGTGATGATGATGATGATGATGATGATGCCAGTGATGATAATGATGATGATGAGGAGGAGGATGATGATGATGAGGATGATGATGATGAGGATGATGATGATGCCAGTGATGATAATGATGATGATGATGAGGAGGAGGATGATGATGGTGATGATGAGGATGATGATGATGATGGTGGCGATGATGTTGATGATGTTGATGATGTTGATGGTGATGATGATGATGTTGATGGTGAGGATGATGAAGATGATACACAATGCTGATTGTCATGATGCTGGTGATGATGATAATGATGATGATGATGCCAGTGATGATAATGATGAGGAGGAGGAGGATGATGATGATGATGATGAGGATGATGATGATGAAGGTGATGATGATGAGGAGGATGATGATGGTGATGATGAGGATGATGATGATGATGGTGGCGATGATGTTGATGGTGATGGTGATGATGAGGATGATGATGATGTTGTTGGTGAGGATGATGAAGATGATACACAATGCTGATTGTCATGATGCTGGTGATGATGATAATGATGATGATGATGATGCCAGTGATGATAATGCTGGTGATGATGATGATGATGATGATGATGATGATGATGATGATGATGATGATGGTGGTGATGATGATGAGGAGGAGGAGGAGGAGGAGGAGGAGGAGGAGGAGAAGGAGGATGATAATGATGATGCCAGTGAGGATGCTGGTGAAGATTATGATACACAATGCTGATTGTCATGATGATGATGTTGCTGCTGCTAATGATGATGACATTAATGGTAGTGGTACATGATAGAATTGTTTTTAAATATTTTAACACATTCAAATATCATGATACCACATACAGCATGAAGCTCATGACTTGACACGTTCTCTTGTTCAGCCATTGGAAATGCCAAGGCTAGTTCTGTCTTCTCTACATTCTCTCTTTCCTTAAAATAAAATATCATATGATTATGTTATTCTCATTGTTTGCCTGTATTCAAAATGTCAGTAATAGGTCTGTATGTAAAGGTTATATACCGTTACCGAGGTGGATATGAGATATATCAACCCGAGGCAAAGTTGAGGGTTGATATATCTCATATCCACCGAGGTATAAGGTATATAACTGCCTTATATCATCATTGGGGAAGTTTCTTAAGCAGTACGGGGTTGATAACTAGATATCAACCTGGTAAGCCACCGTTGGGTGAATATGAAGGATAAGGACCACCAGTGAACAAAAGAAACTGACTCAATGATGATATAATTACTAGATACACCTACTTGCAAAAACGTTGTCATACAACATTTGAACATTTGTAGTTTCAAGATTAGGAATAAATTAAAAGTACAAAAGAAAGAGTTCTGCTTCAATGATCTTCTTTTGTACTTTTAATTTATTCCTAATCCACTAAACTACAAATGCTCAAATGTTGTATGACAACGTTCTTGCAAGTAGGTGTAATATCAGAGTGAAATGAAATGCGTTCGGTGTGAATAATAGGATAAAGAATTAAGAGAAAAATATCATATGCCCTTGGCAGGACTCGAACCCACGGTTTCGGTATACTAGTCCGACGTGTTTTAAAACCACTACACTACAAGGACCAACCACGCTGGTTACGCAGCCAGGAAATGTTGAATATGTGGCAACTGTGGGGGTCCTGGGCGATATTAATCTCATGGGTAAGCTGAACACCGTAAATATTTACGCACAATTGAGGATAATACTAGTGAAATGAAATGCGTTCGATAGGTAGGTAGGTAAAACTTTATTCTAACACGCTTGCCCCGTCAACTAATAACGCTGATTTCTACAAGGGGCGTGTGAATAATAGAATAAAGAATTAAGAGAAAAATATCATATATTTACTTACCTGGGGTGCTTTCAGTTGTTTCTTGACTACTAACCAGAGTTTTATCCCTTGACTATCACTTATTTGTACAATGCCACCATCACGATCTTGTCTAGTCATCTGTTGAACTTTATTCTAAAAAATATAAATTGTAAGTATGACTTATTCACTCCCAAAGCATCTTCAGTAACCTGTACAGCATTTGCTATAGGCCTGGCCACAAATTATTCTGAAAAAGCTTATATACTAAGAGAAGAGGCTTAACATTGGGGTTTTCCTTTTACTAAAACCTGTTTTGAGAACATCAGGGCCCCCTGGACCCTCCCCCTGGGTACTCCCCTGGACCCTCCACCTGGACCCTACCTCTGGAACTTTCCCCTGGACCCTCCACCTGGACCCTCCACCTGGACCCTTCACCTGAACCCTCCCCCTGGACCCTCCACCTGGGCCCTCCACCTGGACCCTCCACCTGGGCCCTCCACCTGGACCCTCCACCTGGGCCCTCCACCTGGACCCTCCACCAGGACCCTCCACCTGGGTACTCCACCTGGACCCTCCACCTGGACCCTCCACCAGGACCCTCCACCTGGGTACTCCACCTGGACCCTCCATCTGGGCCCTCCACCAGGACCCTCCACCAGGACCCTCCACCTGGGTACACCCCCTGGGTACTCCACCTGGGTACTCCACCTGGGCCCTCCACCTGGACCCTCCACCAGGACCCTCCACCTGGGTACACCCCTTGGGTACTCCACCTGGGCCCTCCACCTGGACCCTCCACCTGGGTACTCCACCTGGACCCTCCATCTGGGCCCTCCACCTGGACCCTCCACCTGGACCCTTCCCCTGGCTATGCCTCTGGTCATGCTAGAGTGACAAGGGCATTTTCTATATTTTTTTTAGTCAATACCCCAGCAACACCCGCTAGGTACCTTTTTCACCAAGATGATCTTGCGAAGACGATGAAGGAAGAGAAGTAAAGAAGGATGAACATCATTGAAACGTGCAGACAATGAATTCTTCTTGTCACCATGAAATTCTTCTTTAAGTGGAAGAACTATTCTTGTCATCCAACTGTAGAAAACAAAATATCACATTTATGCAATGACATTATGCATCATAACTTTGTAGAGGTTGTGCAGTCATGAAAATAAACCAGATTTACTCTCAGTGTAATAGTGCAAAAAATACTAAAATATATTTTCAATGGTTTATACTTTGACATTTTTCGATGTAGGATTTTTTGTATTTTTTCTAGAATCTTTTTGTTTTTTTGAATAAACCAAGTATTAAATAAAATAAAACACTTTTGTTTGACAAGGTCAACAGTTGGGCATCTTCTCAGGGCTAAAACAATGGCCCATCAGCCACGTCATGATGACCTAGTGAGCCAAACTGGTTTTAGCTAGGTCAAACCTCTTTTCTGGCTCAACCTTACTGGTCAAAATGGCAAGTAAGGCAAAGATTTGAAGGAAAAGTTCCAATTCTGGCTGGACATTGTCCCATGACTGGCTATTATATTTTGCCCTGTCCTTACCTATCCGGCTGTAGATCATCTACATTAGATGATAGTTTACTCCCATAGACTGATGGCGTATTACCATGATCATCTATCCAGTGTGGAAGTATGTATCCTGATGGACCACTGTTAGCATCAAAACAAATGTGGTAACCATTGGAATGTACTTCAGGCCGATCACTCACACGAAAAACAGACTTAAATCCAATACCCTTTTGACCTGTGCAAAGTCAGAGAACTATAAATTAGTGTTTTAACAAGCCTGTGATATAATAGTAATAATAAGAATGACTTTATTTAAAGAGGATAAAACACGTAATAGTGTAAATACACTAACAAAATTGTAGTCCTCTATACAATATAACTATAAGACTATGAAATATTACAAATTATAAATTTAAAGATAAAATATAAAACACTAAGATACTAATAATGATAAGGAAAATGAAAAACTAAGGTCTGGTTTAGACATAGACAACATGCAACGTTCACTCACCAATATAGCCATATTGATGGGCACCCTTGGTACTTTTTCCTACATCACACAAAGCTCTGATATTTTCTTCTTTGAAGCCCACTTCGTTATTGAGAACAACAACCATGTGGGGTTCAATAATAAAGACTAGTGTAGGTGATGAGTCTTTCGTGAAGGTATTGTCATCTGCATTCTGGATCAATTCCAACACAAAATGTGTATCTCTGCTGTACAGTTCAGAAGACAAACGATGTAAACTTCTTCCTTCACGTTCACGTTGCTTTTGAACAAGTTTGCTTTCCTCTTTACCAAGACTCACTCCAATTCCAAACTCCTCTCTGCGAATGCTTTCAATCAAGACTTTGCAGGGATTCTGTTCTGAAGTAACTGCCTCTTCTTCATCAATTGAATCCTGCTCACACACAATGGTACCTGTACAGTGAAGTAATGCAACTACTCAGTTAATGGCATGAGAAGTCATTATCCTCGGCTAACATGGTTAACATTAAAGCTATATGGTAACTGAGTGACTGTGTACTGAAACAAATCATTGTTGCTTGCAATGATCACATGACAACTGTGGCACCATGTTCATCATATCGTTATCAGTAATCCATAATACATATATACATGTACAGTACATTCTATTACATGTTACTACTACTAGCTATTATAACATAGTCACTATATAAGGTGAGCTCTGAATGGCTAAATAGTGTGCACCAATTTCCCATGAATTCATGCTGATGTCTAAATAATGCAAACATTTTCAATTTCTGAATTTTTGCATTGTTTTGCAAAAATATTGTCATGAAAATGGACCAACCAATCAACCAGATTTTTTAAAAATTAAAATTAAAATTAGTACTACTGTACTTTTACAAAAAAAGAATTGTTCTAAGGATGTTTTTTTGATAGCTTTGATCAATGTCATGTCAGAGTGTCATTTCTTTCACCACAAAAATTATGCATGCCTTATTTGCCCCTTAAAGCTGTCCATCATTGATCATTGATTATCATGTTTCCATCAAGTTGTGAGTGCACTTGGTCATTTGCTTAAACACTCAAGAAGCTAGAGCCGCACCTGGCTATGCCTTGTGTGATTCTTAAACTTATTTTATATTTAGCAGCCTCTAGTGCGCACCCAAAACTCAATGGAATCATGTTAATCAATGACCAATGTGACTACAGTATACTTTACCTTCTGTCATTGGTGTTTCACTTGCTTCTGAGGGTTCATTCACTTGATCTTCCTCCAGAACCACCCCCTTAAATAAAAAAAACCAATCATAATGATTATTAATAATAGCTTATTGCAATTTGAGCCATCAATATGGGGTTTACATATTGTAAAACAACCAATACGGAATATTTTTTCTTCCAACGCCAACAATATAACCCATATTGAAATCTCAAAATCGCAATAAGTTTTTTGTATTGGAATTCTCCAATCGTATGGCAATTCTGAGCCGACAATATGGGCTTATATATTTTAATATATAAGCCCATAAAAGTGGCTCTCTACCGATTAAACTGTCTTATAGGAGAATCGCGATACTTGATTATATTAATCAGAATTGAAATAACAATACATAAAAAAGATAAGAACTATATCAGTCAAATAATGTTTGTGACGGTTTCACTGCAGCAGTCTCTAAAATTTTGTTAAAGTTATCAAAATGTCAACAGAACCCTGAGGTAACTACAGACAACAGTACCTGTACAGTTGTATCCTCCTTCTCCTTTTCCTCCTCTTCCTCCTCCTCCTCCTCCTCCTCCCCCTCCTCCCCCTCCTCCCCCTCCTCATCTTCTTCTGCTTTGATTGGTTCAGGAGTCACTGGTTTGACGACAGCTACTGGCCGCAGGTCCTGGAGTATCTTTTTCCTCTCTTCCTCTAAAACTTGATTTTCTGTTTGACCAGACATCATAGACTTAAAGTCTTCAATCCATTCTGTGTGACCAAGAGCTAGACCAAGCTGATGAAGACAGCAACGCTGCTGATAGTTTTCACAGCAAGAAAGGAGAAGTTGATTTGACAAAGTTGTTCCTACTGCAGCTCCAAGAGGTTCTAAAAATACCTACAAGAACCAGAAAATCAATTGGCTGAGATAGAAACAAGCAAGCGACTGGGGAGTTTTAAATTTTAATCTATTTAGCAAAAACGTTTTCTCATCTGAGAAAGCATCTCAACATTAGTAAGTCTGGAACATGTTTCATTAGAAAGAAACAGAGGCTTCAAAAGTGTCAAATACATGTACTTACAGACAAATTATGCAACCGATATATTTAACACTTTTGAAGGCTTGTACTGTAACTCTGACTGGTTCTTATCATTAAAACACTGAACTTGCCAGACTTACTGATATTTAGATGCTTTCTCAGACAACAGAATGATTTTGCTAATTAGATTAATATTTAAATCCTGCCCCACTGTTTCGGCCAATGAATGGTTCCTGACATTCTGCAATAATCAATAGACCTCATCGGCTTGGGTGTAATGTCCCATTTCAGACCATGTGTCATTCCCCAGAGTATCATTTCATTGTTTAACAGTTGTGCATGAGAAGATACATGAATATGGATACAACTCAAACAAAGAATCTTATTCTCAAGAGAATGACACATGGTCTGAAATGGGACAACATTACCCAAGCCGATGAGGTATATTTAGCTGTAGAAATTAAATGACCATACCTTAGATGCTACAGCAACACACATCCTGTGAGGTAACCTACACAAACAATGAAGAATAAAACGAGGACATCTTTGACCTTCATCACTTTGATCAACTGATGCTAATGTCAACAGAGCAGATTTCATGTGGTTGACTATCAATGCAAGAGGAGTTGCTTGGATACCACCATATTTGATCACCAAGGAAACAAGAATACCTGCAGTCCCAATGACGTCTTTTTCATCGACAGACTTTTTAAGATCATCTGGACTGACATTGGTGTTGACTTTCAAAAGTTTTCCCTCTTCAGTTTCTAAGGCCTGGAGTTGTATGCCATCATCACGTTCCTTGAGAGTTGCAATGAATTGCTTCAAATCACCCAAACATGGTTGGAATACAGAGTCCCATTGTGTCCATTCCTTCAAGTCAGCAAGTAATGGTGCAGTTGCTAGTGCTTTCACTGCGTCGTCAGCATTCTTCCATCCTAATAATCCAGCCCTTGGGTGTGCTTTATCAGTAGTGACTGGATGAAGATGTTGGAGGATTTTTGAATCACCGTCTTTACAGATAAGTGCTAATTCATAGATCACAGATTGCTCCACATGTTTTCTTTGACTGGCCTGTTCCTCTAGAGTCTTGTAAGATTTAACACCAAGGTCTGTTACACTGGTTACGTGATAATGGCTACACAATGCAGGCTGCACTATATCCTGCAATGTTCATATAGAATACATTATTATTTAGTAAAATAGGAAAAATGGCTGTCATTAATTCAGCCCCAGAATTGTGGACCAATCTCCCACTTCCAAGTCCATTCAGGTTTTTAAATCTCAACTTAAAAATTTATTAATTTAGCCATTTTTAAATCTCAACTTAAAAATTTATTGATTTAGCCAAATATGTACTATGTACAGTACCATATATTTGTTATGAATTTAAGTTTATTGTTTGTGATGCATATTTGATTATTTAATATATATAATTTGTAATTATTATTTAGCATACTTATTTAATCATATCCCTTCAATAGTGTCCTTCAAAGTTCCCTGTGCCATCTTGAAAGGTAGCTATGTCTTTGCATCGAAGCAAGATGAACAGTGAGCTTGCAATGATAGTGGAGACATGTACCACAAAGTCTATATCATTGCAAGCTCATTGTTTGTTTGTATCACTTTGATGGAGACATGGCTACCTTTCAAGATGGCGCAGGGACCTGTGAAAGGGACTACATGTATTCCCCTTCATTTCCCTTTCATTCTCTTTCCTTTTCCTCTTTTCCTTTCACCTTCCTACCTCCGTTGCTCTTGTTCCACATTGAATGATGAAGTCCAACACACTGTTCAAATCCACCTTGTGTCCACTATTCCTTGATCCCCCACCAATTGTTGCTCCTTTATTCTCAAGTAACTTACACAGCTCTTTTTCACTGTTCAGAAACTCCAACCATGTACCATAACCAAATGCACAAAACACCTCAAATCCAGGAAAATGGTTTAAAAGACATTTTTCAATTGTTGCCAATGTGGACAGGTCTAGAGTTTCAGCCTCATTTAACCATTCTTTTGCTTCTTTTAGTAAATCTCCTATGATAAACATTAATATAAAAATAAATGTACTGTATTACTACAGGGCGACCCTATAACGCAGAATGGCGGAATGGCGGAACGGCAGAATATTCTAAATAGCGGAATGGTGGAATATTCTAAAACGCGGAATTTAAAAAATATAAAATATAAATATAATTATATATATAAAAAAAAGAATATATAAAGAATATAAAGAATATATTCTCTCAATAATTGTAGTATTTGATTATGTATTCAAGTAATGATGGCCGGTATGCGTATGATCAAGGGAAAACTACTGGCAGTTTGTGCTTCACTACATGCACAGCTTTCTAATCTAGCAATCTGAATAAAAACTTTAATAGAAACTTCAGTAATTTACGCAAGTTATTCACGGGAGAATATTTGATTATTTGCTTCGATCAAAAAATAATCAACTAATCAAATAATCAACAAATGAGTATTTTATATTTTTTAAATTCCGCGTTTTAGAATATTCCACCATTCCGCTATTTAGAATATTCCGCCATTCCGCGTTATAGGGTCGCCCTTACTACAATGTATATGACGACAACAATGACAATAATCTTATCTAGATTGCTAACAATATTTTGAAAGTATAGTGAAAATAACTTAGAAATAGATGACAGCTTGTGCTATATCCAGATGTCTGGTGCAAGCATGAACCAATTAACACAGCATGCTTCAATACTTAGCCAAGCAGCCCTAGCTCCAAGTCTTTTCTTACTACAAAAACAGGCATTTCCAAGAATTTAGAGAGAAAAATTTGAAGTATAATTTAAATTTATTTAATGTGAGACAAATTACAAGCAAATGTTTGCTATCCATTTTCTCAAATTCTGCAAGATTGAGTTTTAAGACTTGGGCAAGGTCAGCCGGAATTAAATACAATAACAATCCTTTTCGTGCTTAGTTTTTCATACAGCATTATAACCTGGAACCTTGAAAAATGGTCGACAATTTTATGCCGAACAGCCAAGTTAGATTTCATGAACAGAAATTATCCCTAGCAACCACTAAGCAGAGACTTTGGTAAATAATAAAAGATAAGACCCCCTTAACATCAAGCTAATGTAGTTGTACATACGTTTCTTTGGAGGTGACGCTGTTTCTTGTGCTTTCTTGTTTAATTTCCTCTCTTCTTCCAAGAGCTCTGCCTTATAGTCCTCCAGCACATGCTTCACAATATCCTTACAGCCCATGTGAATTGCTAAACTAAACTTATCCCTGAAGGGTTTGTCTAATGTTACTGTATTCAGAAACATGCTAACCTTTTTGAAAGGTTTGGGGTCGAACAACTCTTGGCAATGATCGAAGATTCTAGTGATGATTTCAATGACAGATGTACCCAAGAGCTTGTGTAGGAGACTTCTCTCATCACCGTGTGAAGATCCCAGCAGATCATCTTTTATTTTCTTGCATCTCTTTTCTATTTCTCTTTCCATATCCATTGCTAATTCTTGTTCCACAACCTTGGATTTTTCACTTTGAGACTTCTGAGCTCTTTTCAACACCTGTTCAACATATTATAATTGAAAAAAATTTGGTATGGGCAATACTCTGTATCACACACAAAAGGGTGTTGAGTAGCACTTCTCCATGTGCCATGCTTCTCCTATAGAACACTTACTGTGATTCTCAATATTCTGCGAACTTGGTAGTTGCAAGTTTCCCATTGGAATTTGGTTTTTCGCTGCCGCAAGTCAAAAATATAAAAGGTACTGATTGATTTTGATTGACAGCAGTGAAAAACCAATTTCACAACATGCCGTTGAAATGTCTGAGTTTGCAGAGTATTGAGAATTGCAGTAATCTCAAGTTTTATACTTACAGATATACCCAAGCCTACACTCTGTATCCTTATACCAAGTTCATAGGGAGTCGAACACTGGTATGTATCACACAGGAACTGCATGAAGTCATGTAGATCAACCTTGGTTGTCCATTTCTCATTCTTGGTCAAGTACTGGTTAAGATGCTTCAGTATGTGCACAGTAGTGACTGGTTGCATGATTACATCATCTGATGGTGCTTTAAACAGATCATATACCACAGGTAGTTTGACTAACGGACCAACTTGCAGATCAAGGAAGTCTTTCTTTTCCAACAGTCTTGCCATGCCTTGACCAAGCTCAGTTAATGTTGATATGCTATGTACCATTACATATGCACGGCCATACAGATCAAGCTGTACATGCAATAAAGAATTATTGTACAGTATTTTACTTCTAAATATAACAGGTTTTCCCATGCTCCCTTCAGTAATACAACATTTGGGAAGTAACGTAAGCACAAAACAAATGTGAAGACAATAATAAGCATGTCAGCCACAGGAGTTGGGTGTTTCTCTGTGCTTTCTAATTAAGTGCTTTATAATTATTACTGAAAGAAAAACTTTATAATAAAAAAGCTTTAATTTTTTTTATTTTGTTTAATGAATTAAACTCGTAGAGATTGAAAGAAAAATCTGTCGTAATTTTCAATGCTGTTTTCTTACAGTTCTTTGCAAGTGTGCATGTGAATGGCATCAGTAAGTGTCCTCCACTTAGTAATAAAGCAGTTCTCAACCAATCACATCAAGGGCAGATCCAGGGGGAGGGTCAGGGGGGTTCAGACCTCCTGTCATACCTAAGGTTCCATTGTTTGTTTTATACTAAAATTTAGTTTTGCCACAGGTTTGAAGTAAATTTTGTATGAAGTATACATTTGGGCCCCTTCTCACAATTGGACCCTCCTCTCAACAAGTTCCTGGATCCGCCCTTGCGCATTGCACATACTATCTACTGTAAGCTATTAATAATATATAATTATAATAGTATGAGCACATGCACAGTTATGTTGAAGATACAGTATTAAGCTGTAAAATGTTTCAACCATCCATCCATATAAAGAAAATATATTGACCATAGAAAAATGGTTATCAAAAATAGGATAACTTGAAAACAATTAATTATTGTTCTCTTACCTTGCAAAGAAGTCTACTTAATTCCTTGAGTACTGGGATGTCAATGTCAGGTTTTCTGAATCCAAACTCATTAAGGTTTTTTACTCCAAGCCTTTTACAAAGCTTTACTTTGACTATCTCCAATGATACATGCTCACCATCAGCTGAAATACTCTCCACAACCTGTTTTGCTACCTCATTGATTTCTTGATGTGACATTTTCCTGCTGGTACTTTTCTTAAGTGAAGAAGTTCCTTGTGGAGTATCATAAGCAGAGTTAAATGATTCTTCAAAGGGACCTGGAGTTTGTAAACACCTTTGTTCATCATTGGCATCATAACAGTGGCTTCTCATCTTTGAATGTCTGGGTTTGGCAGATGGCGGTGGAGGTAGACTTGGAAAATTCACTGATTTTTCCAGTGATTCTTTCTTTTGCTCTTGCATAATGGTTGCAAAAGAAGGCACACCAGATTTGATCTTTTTAGAGGAGAAACTGTAAAAAACGCCTGTAGTCGTTGTACTTGTTTTAGGACCCTTGGCTAGTAACGGAGTTGACATTAGACTTGGTTGAGACAGTACGTCTGGTTGCTTTGAGCCCATAGAATCTGGTGTTTCTTTGTAACTTTCTAACTCACTATTTGGGATGTCCTCCATACATCTATCTCCCCATGAATCTGTTCTACTGTTTAATTCACTGTCAATAGAAGATGCTACTGACAGGCTCTCAATCACATTTGAAGTAGGTGATCCAAAAAGGCCTTCATTGATGCTATCAAATCTTTCTGTCCCTGATCTATTCTTTTCTTGTTCTTGCTCGTTGTGCTTTGCTCTGATTCTTAGAGAATCAGATAGACTTTTTACTTGAGCAGCAGCTTGTGTTGATGCTTTAATACCTGAATGAACATCATCCCTTTTCTCGTTTTCTCCTTTCACCTTTTTCTCCTCTTCTCCTTTAAACTTTTTCTCCATGCTAGATGAACTACAATTATTCAACTTCATGTAGAGTGAACCTTTGAATCTGTAAATGCCTGACAAAGAATCACCTGAGGGGGGTGTTTCTGATGGGACAGGGCTCACTAACTTCTTTCCTTTTACGTCAGTAGCAGATTTAGAAGCTGGTTCAATAAGACCTACATCACGAGTACTACTACTGGTTGTCTTACTTGTTTGGACAGATTGCACACTACGCGTAGTACTACGTATCTTGTTTTCATCCTTCCTTGAACTTTCAGATGAAGAAGAAGCTTGACTAGATGTTGGTTTATTCTGTGAAACACTTGCTTTCTCTTTCAGAACTATGAATTTTCTTTCGTTTTCAAAGCGGACAATATCACTTATATCATCAAAATAATTCGTAAACTTTTTCTTCGAGAATCCATATTTCTGATGATTGAATTCTTTGCTAAATGTCTTCTTGTACGCTAATTTAAAATGGCAGATTTCTAGTGTATGGTCTTTCTCAGCTAGTAATAGCTTCGTTACTTCTGATTTAAAACGTTCAATACCAACCAAGCCTGTATTTGAAGCAGCACTCTTTGCCATACTGACAAGAAGCAGGTTTGTTGATGATTTTGGCTACTTCAATGAACGATTCGGCCATTTTCAAGAAAATAAAAGTATCTTACAAGCATCATAATGGATACCTCAAGCAATGGAGGTACCTATGGGCTCCTGCTGATTGTTGTTTTCTGAGAAAGGTTCGGCTTCTTCCTATTTTACCAAGAATACATGACTCACGCCATAAACTGTCATTTTCTTGGAAATACACTTTTTACCAGGCGTTCCACGTGCTGGTTCCTGAGCCAGCGCACAGCACTTTCAGCGGTTTAACCCATTAATCACGCCATTTTGTCTTGACGTCACGAAAGGACGAAGTTTTTAGGATTACTACTGCTGCTTTCATTTGATTGGGACTTTTTATCGGTTTCATATTGATTTTTTTAAATCGATGCTTCGTTTTGGCGCGTCTACAAGCTTGCTTATAGTAGAGCTTACACCACCTTACAGGTTCAGCTTCTGTCCATCTTCTTAGTCTTGACAGGTGGATCTCCGGCCGGCAGGAAATAAATATTTGGCATTGAGTTTATTGACAGCAGAAACAGTAAACATGTGTTAATAAAGTGAATTAAGGGCTAATACTTTACCTGTTTAGGGTATGAAGTTTCCGCGTGCGAGGGAACCGTTACGCCTCCACTCTATGCACCATCCATCCTTTTCTCTCATGCCCAATTTTTTGGCTGCACTCAAGCAACAAGTATACGTAGTTTTCCTCACTGAATACGAAAAGAGATAGTAGAGGATATTACATGGTCGCGCGGAGATACGAATTTTATCTTCGAGTGTTGATATTATCTCTCACGAGAAGATAAAATTCGTATCTCCAAGCGGCCATGTAATGTTCTGTTTATTATATGAAATCTTTAATGAAAAATAATGGAGAATTTGAGACTTGCTGAGCAAAAAGTCGAAATTCGTCACCTCCAGTGTTGATATAAATCGTGTCCCCACTGGCCACTGGTGGGAGTGGGGATATCAATTTTATCATTTTGATGTCACTCAATATCACACTCTATTTCATATAATAAAGCTAGTTAATTAGCTCTATCGATAAGGAAAAAATATTATACTTGAAAATGTGTTTGCTGAACTAATGTTGTAATGATTATTGAGCCAACCAAAATCCACACTAGGACAGGTTTTGCATTTTTGTTAACACATGGATTATAAATACTGAAACACAAGCTAGCTTGAGCAGTAAAACAATAGATAGATAGTCAAGATCATTAGTTATTAGCACATTAACAGTGTTACCATGGTGACATCAAATCTAGCAGTCGTACAAGCCTTAATTGCCGCTTACAAGCAAAAATTGTTGACGAATATAATTAGAAATTTTCAGTTCTCATGTCCGAGATTCTTTATCAGTGATGGAAGTATCTGCCGTAGTCAGGGTTTTGAGCCTTTGATTGGCCTTTCGATCCTGACTGTTGAACTCTTGAATGGTCAAAATTATACTTAGGGTTCGAAAGAGTAACTCTGACGAGTTTATTTCCGCGCTAGGGACCGTTTGTTTTTCAGTTCAGATTTTTGTCAAATTAAGCAATTCTATCCAAAAGAACTGAGACTCAGGATCAGTGGTTCTGGTTGGAGTTCAGGCCACGCAACATACTCACCTAATCGAGATCGATCATGGACGTGGAGAAACAGATTACCCGCCCACTCTTGGAATCAAGCAATAACAATTATCATGTCCCCTTACCGAACAAGTCGAGGTTAGGCTCCTGGATCACACGATGTGCTGGGGTATTTTATTTCTGCTTTTTGTTATTTCTGGTGATATCTCTGGTCCTGTTTTATCTGCCTCGGGTTTTCATCTGTTGTTTAAGAGACAGAGTGTCATCGTATCAATGCAACAATTCGATTTTTATGGAACATGACATGGAACTAGAGATGGTTTACTTAACAACACAAGACCTAGTCGACCTGCTTTGCCTTGCCATTCTAGTTCAATGGCATCGTGCTTTCGGTCTAAAGTCCATATCCCGGAAGCTACTACGGCTTCCAAAATTCTGGAGTATGGTCGTAATGGTTGTCGTTTCTGCGTGCTATATGATTATGATGGTGAGCCGTACAGCACATATGATATCCACCACCCAATACTTTATTTTATTTCTCTTTTGTCTACACTGCATTTGCATGGCATTGATGGTTCCAGTACTAAACTACACGAACATCTCTTTATTCTGTTCCGCTATCAAACAGTACAGTAAATTCAATCAAATTCTCATCAAACTCACTCTGTTTGTACAGTTTCTGGTGAACGCTTGCATGTTCTGGTTGGGTTTTATCGAACTTAGCTTCAACGTGTCTGGTATCGACAGTAAGGCTAAAGGGACGTCTGATGCCCACACTATCTACTTGATCTTGAGAGATTCGGCTGTGTTGCTGTTCCACTATACAGTACAATCATTTCTGTGGCACAAATTATTTGATGATGACAGAAATCTCCTAGGATATATGGAAAAACTTGAACAATATCCCCCTCGCTCCCAACGACTAATGACTGAGAGGATGGATGGATCAGGCTCTGAATGGGGTTTGTACTGACAACTGCCAAATGCACTAAAAAATTGAAATGACAACTGACAAGAAGCCCAAAATTTAGTTGACAAAATGCATGAAATTCAGCTGAAAACTGACAAATAAACGGAATTTCAACTGACAACTGACAGTTGGACCTCCCCATCCAGCCCCTCGTGGATGGGAGAGGGAAAGATGGAAGATTGATAGACCATTCGTTAATGACCTCACTACAGAAAAAAGAATATCAGCCTTGTGTTTGTTAGTACGAGTAAGATCATCAAGAACCGATCTTTTAGCAACAGATATTGACATCAATTTTCTCGATCATACGAGAGCAGTGTATACCGACACAAAGACCTGTAGATATAGCCAGATGAGCTCATAATTCACCTTTTCGGCGCTAGGCTTTCACGTGGTCTTCACGTGGTGAATCGTGTTACGGTCACCAAAAAGTTCGGACATTGTTGTTGAATTGCCACACGATCGTTAACTTTTATACAATTTATTGACTTGATTTGTTTCTTCTGTTCTCAAATTTTTATCAAAACTTCTTTAGAAATAAATTATTTAGATAGTTTCACTAAGATTTTGAGAACAGAATTAACAAATTAAGTAGATAAATCGCATAAAAGTTAGTACGATCGTGTGGCAATTCAACAACAATGTCCGAACTTTTTGGTGACCGTAACATGATCCACCACGTGAAAGCCTAGCGCCGAAAAGGTGAATTCACACAAACTTTATCGGATATGTGTTGATAACCAATAGAAATTGTGACGAATGTTTGGAGTCAGTGTTTGATTAAAAGGATTAGAATGTTAGAATAAATAAAGAATCTCTGGATTGATAACGGTCAAACAAGAAACAAAACAAAACAAAAAACAGACAAAACTTATGGATTTTTATATAAAATATTTGGCACAGTCTGGAATCATGAATAACACTGTAAATGTTATTTGTCGTTAAATGTTATTGTTGATTCGAATATCTTCGAATGTTAGAATAAATAAAGAATCTCTGGATTGATAACAGTCAAACAAACAAAAAAGACAGACAAAACTAAAATATTTCAGTGGCACAGTTTGGATTCATAAATCAGTAACACTGCCACCGATTCACAGACCAATACAAGAATTGGATTGTGGAGATGCCTAACTTGTAAGCATCAGGGATATTTTTTCGTAACGTGAAATTTCTTCTATTGGTTTCTAAGTACATTGATATTTGAAGGTCACTAAAATAAACATCCTGCCTGCCTGTCGACAAGGTGCTCACGAGAGTCAGTCAGGTGCATTTCCTAAGTAGCTTTTTTTCTGGTAATTCAACTTAAGTACTGCCTCAATTCAATGGCAACACTTTGTTCAAATTTATTAATGATCGTTAATTGAGTTTTCTCTTTCAAGCCAAGGCCGAGCAAAACAAACAAAAAACTACTGAGAAATGTTACTGCGCATGTGTAGTCTGTTCGGAGAAAGACGGCGCCTTTTAGATGATAACCACTTGAAATAAGTTTCCAGAATAATCTTTAAAGTATGACACTGGCTTCAGATAATCTTTAAAGGAAGACATCGAGTTAGAGAAGACATCAATTATGATGTTTTGATAGGATGATGACGTTGCTCTAAGCAACGGCGAAACAAGATCCGGACCCAAAATAACATAGTTTTTAATCTTCTCTCACCTCAAGATATTTTTTATTCTAATATTTTAATGTTTTCTTTGGCTTGGTATCAAACAAAATATCCCAAAATCAATTAAAATGTTGGATATTTGTAGTTTTTTTTGGCAGGAAGCTAGCGTAAAGGACAACAAGTAAGCAAATTGTAGGGTGCCTTTTCAACACATTAGATCGATAATCCATAATAACATGTACACGAATCAATAAATTGCTTTCAAAAATTATTTGTACTGTGTTTCAAAACTGAGTTTATCGTTTAATCCTCACAATAGCCCAGTTGGATAGAACTATAGCTTAAGGCAGGGAGTCAACTCCAAAACCAACAGAAAAACCACTCCGGTGAAATAAAACAGTTCAGTTTTCTATTGCCGTGTTAGACTCTTTTTAGACAATTAGCAGCGCGCCTGAGGAGGATCGAAGTTAATGCTGCCATTCATTCAGCAAGTCTAAGCACTACTCAATCCGCTTAACCGACTAGCTGGGATCTCAATTCTACGTCAACTGTCTTTCGCTTTAGAAATAGTAGTGAGGCTTGCCTCAGTTAAAGACAGGAGAAACCGCAGTGTTTGGATGTATTTTTTAAAGCCTGGTTCAGGTTAGTATTTAAGAGTTTTTGTACAACTGATTAATTACTGAAATAACGTTGCCTGGAGCACAATGAGATCAGCTAGCCACATTGATGACCGTTTCTTAATTTCACTGACATTCAACGCGGTAAGTCCAACTTTATGGAATATCGTATATATTTAAATGTCTATCAGAAAGGTTTCACATACTCATATACGTAATCAAGGTATTATAACACGTAGTTAAAGCGAGCCGCTATAATTACCTTATTTTTGTCATTCTGAAATATCTTTAAAAATGGTTTTCTGATATTAGACGTACAATGTGAGCAACAAAAGCCAGAGGGAGGGTAGGGTGGGGACGACTTCTTATAAAATAACCAATCAAGAAAGATATAGGTTTTTCTTGCCGATGGACCTTAAAAGCACTTAACGTACCGGCTCCTTTGATGTGATGCATATGACACGGTTAAATTTCCCTATATCATCCATTCAAATAATGGGTTAAAATGTAGCAAATGAACCTTGATTGTAATAACCGTATTCAGGACAAAAGTGTTAGATGAAGGTGAACAGGGCTCGACCTGTCTAAAACCGGCGAGGGTAAACTCTACAACTGAGTTACAGCGACACTTATCAAAGAAGTAGTAATGATTTTTCTGCTGCTAAAATCTATGTCAAAAACGTAGGAAAGCTAGATGTAATTATGATATTGAGCATCAGATAATTTAGACATATATATTACAGGATTCCTTGAGGTAAAATAGATAGATTAAACCTTCCGGGATAGACCGGATCCGAAAGAATTCACGTGACATATATTGAAGGATTATGATTGGATGGTGCATCATCTGGTCTCTTTTGATTGGTTCAGAGCGGAAGCCATTAAAAAGTCGTGAGTTTGTGAGTCGATTTTTTTAAAAGTCGTTTCGGCTTGTGAAGATAACAGTCAGCTTCATTAGCTCTATATACAGACATACATTGTAGCTGGAACTGAGAAACTGCTTAATGTTTGTCCTAATTACAGTGCATTAATGAAGTAAGAGTGCCTTAATTTTGCCCACCTTAGTTCATTAAGACGAAGTAAACAGCCACTACACGGGTAATTGGGTAGTTATAACTGAACACGGCTGTTGTTGCCCAGCAGACCGAGCACGAAAGACGAGCAGAAAAATCCCAGCAAAACTAAGGTATGTATTGTGTGTATAGAACTTACTTGCAAATATACTAGAGCATATGGTGTGGGATGTCACCTTTTAAACATGGTGATAAAATGTAAAGATTTGGGCGATTACAAGTATTGGACACAGCAGTCTTATTTCCTTTTTTCCCCGTATTTTTTTCTTCTTTTTGCCTCTAGTTTTGTGCCAATATCTCATCGTCACTGCGTTCTTTATTTTAGAGATCCAGACAAACCAAAACAAGGTTAGTGAACTTTATAAAAAAGAGTAACTAGGATGAGATACAGCCGATAATAGTTAGAAAAGAGTAAAATAAGACCCGCGTTGTTCTATTGAAAGACACTTGAACCAAGTGTGGCCTTGAAAAGTATAGACTTTTTCTGCTATAGAACGCGATGCTTTCCCATTTCAGACCTTGTATCATTCCCTATATTATCATTTCTTTGTTTAATGGATGCACATGAGAAGATGCATGAATATGGATACAACTCAAACAAAGAATCTTATTCTCAAGAGATTACAACGTGGTCTAAAATGGGAAAATATTACGCCCATGCCAAGCCGAACAGATCATACTGCATGAATGGAACATGAGGTCAAAGGGGTCAAGTTACTGAACTAATAATAATAATAATAATAATAATAATAATAATAATGATAATACATTTATAAAGCGCTTATTCAGGTCTGTTCTAAGCGCTGAGGAGATATCGTATATATACATTTAAATAAGTGAGTTTTAAATTCTGATTTAAAACAGGAGAGGTTTTGAGCATTGTAAATAGGTCCTAATTACCTCTCCCCATGGATCGCTCAGTCCTCGTAACGTGGTTCATGATGATCTAAGAGATGTTTATAGATAACGAAAGATAGCCGGAACACGTATAGGCTATAATAGCTTCCAATTTTCACTACACTTTTGAATCGCCTCAGTACTTAACAAAAAACAAAAAAACAAAAAAAACACGAAGATTAAAATTAGAACAAACTCAAAAAGGCCGCAGTGGACTTAGAAAGAAAGAGAATCGATTGACTACTAAACTTTTGGAAGTAGTTTGTCCATCTATCGATGGGCGCATCATCATGTGACCATCATTAACTGCCGGTTCGACTAGTTTTGACAACTGCTAGTGATAAAGAGAAAGGGGTGATAATTCCTAAGACCCATTCGAAAAATGGCCGCCTTCATTTACATATTTTCTAAATTTATTGCCTCAAGAGAAACAAAATATTTCAATTGAAAGAAGATATGATAAATAAGGATTCTGTGAAAAATCTGGGACAAAAAAGTGATTATATCCAGGTGTCCGAAGCACGCACGAACCGTCCAATCACAGAGCGATTCAATGCTTAGCCAAGCGGCCCTTGCTCCAAGTCTCTTCCCAATAGAAAAACACGCGTTTCAAAGAATTTAGAGAAAAAGTTGAAGTATATGTGTTGTTTAAAAAAAATTAAAGTAAATCTTTGCGATCCATCTCCTCAAATTCTGTGAGATATATGACTTTTAAGACTAGGGCGAGGGCCGCTTGAATTACAACAACAATCCTTTTCGCGCTTAGTTTTTCGTACAGCTGGATTAGAAGATATTGCAGTGTAAGCTGTGCAAATGACACCAAAGGGAGGCTAGTCAGTATTGATCAGCAAAATCTCATACTTATATCTGTAAATTCATTCCATAATAACTTAAAAGAAGAAAATGCCACAGCATTGGAACTTTTCCTGTTCACTCACTTCTGGATGATCTTTCAGGTAAAAGTGATGTACTGATAATGATATTTGATTGACGAAGTTTGAAAACTGAAAAAGGTGAAAAATCGCCATTTTTCGAATCGGTGTATGAGCGGCAAGTAATAAGACTAACAACCAATACAGAAAAAAGTTGGAGAAATTTGACTGGAAGGTTAACTTCGATATCAAACTGTGATTGGAAAGAAAGTCCTGACATCCTAATTAGATGCAATAGACCCCTCGCACGTGACGTCAAAGCAGCTCAATTTGGAGCGCAAAACAAAAGAATTTTAATCTCCTGAGAATTGGAACCTATTATTTTCCCCTCCAAATTGAGCTGCACTCCGACGTGCTGCAAGGGGTTTATTCAGTTCTAAAAATAATCATCTCATGAGGTTTGAAAAGCATGCACGACAGAGGGCTTTAGATAACAGATAGAATCAGAAATCATATGAACATCTCAATGGCAAATAAAATGAAAACTACTTAGATCATAACGGCTGCCGGCACCGAGATAACATAGTTCAGACAACAGGCAAAAAGGAAAGTTATAAAGAACAGAGGAAATGAACTTTATATGAAAAAGCTGCCAAATGGAATGCCGGCCTTCAAGCTTGATGAACAGAGCGGTCAAACTTCGTAGTCACCGCACACTACAAAGTTAGCTATTCCGTCTTCTCATTCATGTGTGTCTCGGCTGGAAAAACAATGAAAGATTAAAGTATTGTTGTGGCTATCTTAACCTTTCCTCCGTACCTTCATCATTAGCACAGCTATATGCAGTCCATGTTCTCAGTAATGATTTGAGGAAGTTTGAAGGTGTTAATCTTAAGAACTTTCTTGCTTTCTTTCGTTCATTTATCTAATGTGTTTACACCAGTCCTATACTAATTACAAGAACGTTGTCATACAAAAACGGAATTAATTATTTTTGCAAAACAGGTGTAAGTATTTCACTGTTTTGAAGGTATAGACTGATATTTTTTGTATGCTAAAAACAGTTATTCTCATAAATCTAGGGGCTTGAGAAGAAAAATATTTCTAATTAATTCCTATTTGTAATTTTTTTCATATGTCAAAGTTCTTGCAATTAGTCGTATTCACCAGCTTATGTTATTTATGTTTTTCTTCAAATTCATCGTCAATTTTTCCAATTTCGTTTCTTCTCACTCAACAATAGAAGTTATCATTTTCAATACAGATAATTGTTTTTTAGAAGTATAAGCAAATGAATCAAAATTCTTCACTTCGAATCTATCGAGCAGACGTTTTGAGACAAGAAAATCAAGTTGAAACCAAATTCGACATAAGAAGAGAGCAAGTGTAAGTGTAAGAGGGCAAGTCTATGGGATTTAATGGAATATAATGACGTCAGAACTACTCACAGGTGTTTCCATGACGACACGTGTATTAGTTCTTCTCGACTCGTTAACATCAAAGTTTATTTACAAATATATCAAGTAAATAAGGAAACTATCACAGCCAGCTATTAATTTGATTTGTCAGTCAACACCCGAACTTGCACCAAGTATATAGACTCATAGTGTAATCAGAGATACCAGAACGGTGGAACGAGACATTTGAGACGAAAAAATTAAACAGTCCTTGGTCTATATCTTCATCATACTAGCGACAAAATCAGCTGTTGATGGCTATCGTTGCTAGGAGACGCTCACGTGATCTATCGTGTTGTTTCCTGTCTTTATATATCTGTGTTAGTATTTCTATATTTCCGCCGGGTCGTCCTGCGGTATTCTGACGAAACTAGTTTTCTATCAGAACTAGGGCGACAGCAATACGAACGTAGACAGGAAGCCTGCAGGAAAACGACGCGCAAAGCGCGGGCATGTACTACTTGAGCGACGTCATCATCTAAAGAGCAGTCGAGACGACTACGTTACTTGATTTTCATATTTCAAATACTATACCACGTTTACCGCTTATATTGTTATTAAATGTCAGGTCTAGAATTGTACTGGTTTGACATATACTGAGTTGTGCGCATACACAGAGATGACGTCATATGATATCACGTGGAGCGAGGCGTGTTTTTATGCATGATACTTCCTCACATTGTTTTGAATATTAAACTTAATTTCCATCGTTACGCAGGACAAAGTGGATCGAGATTTAAGTGTTTCGTTGTATCTTGATAACTTTAAAGAATTGTCAACACTCAGCACACAGTAGGAGGCCTGCCTTTCAGATTCTCATTTTCAGAAGAATCACAAAACAATCACTAGACGCGATGAATCAGATGAATGAAGCACAGCCGAGAAACATAGAGAAGTGAGGAGATTTCGTCTGACATTTCGTGTAATCTATCTCTAATCTTGAGATTCTTACAACTCAATTTATTCGAAAGACAATGTCTAAAAACATAAAAACGTTCTTCTTAAAAACCTCACACATGTTGGATTAAGCCTGTTTATGAAACAAGCGCATTAGTTGTATTAAAACAGTTAGCTAGCTCTGTCTATATTGCTCGGGGATAAAAATCCATCATCAACATTTCATCAAGGGTTTTGGAAGGACGCCATCTCATTAATCTTTGGTCCTCTAATTGCTCACGTTTTCGTAATATCTCAGAGTTGAAAAAGCCTACAGACAAACCTTTCATTGAAGGTAAATATAGTATGGATATATATAAATATAGCATTTATGTGAGTAGCATTATTGATGGCAGCACAAGTATACAAGTGCATGAAGGCTTTGTTTGCTAGATAAAGATTTTGTCGCGTTCTTATTGTTTTTATATCAGAACAATTAAAGCAGCTTTCTTCAATCTATAAAATCCCGGGAGGGGAGAGGAGCGAAGAGTATAAGTTCGCTACATTGAGAAACGATTGATTTACTGTTTTTATCAGAACAATTAAAGCAGCTTTCTTCAATCTATAAAATCCCGGGAGGGGAGAGGAGCGAAGAGTATAAGTTCGCTACATTAAGAAACGATTGACTTATCCTTCTGACATGAATACCGATGAATGAATGAATAGCAATATTAGGGTAAGGTACACTTGCTCCGACCACCCACCTTACCACACACAAGCAATATAACAATCAGTTGATTTAACAGTGTTAATTTTGCCGGGGGAAAAAACAAAAACAAATCTGAACACTACAGAACACCTGATAGGCTGGACCAAGCACGAATACATAGCTTTGGTCATTAGCTTTTAAAACCATTATCTGAAGCCCGAAAGAATCAGTTTAGAGGGACTAGCAAGCTGTGAGGTGTCTGGTCTGTCATATATATATTATCGTCATTGTTGCTTTTATTTTAAGGTAAATCTATCAAGATACTAGTATTTCTGGTCTAGTGTCAAACCTGGTGAGTCTTTCTAGAAATACATTCAGTATAGTATGATGGATAAATAGTGTAATATGTAGACCTGTAGATAGCAGTTATCTTGTGTCTCATCCTGCAGGCTTAGTAGAATTCGAAGCTTATATCGGTCATACTCAACATGAAAAAAAAAAACATTTTAAGGGGCAAAAAAGGGAACAGAGAGCTGATGATAAAAGTAAAGAAACAGTTATCTCATCAACAGACAGTTGGACTATGTAGTTGATCAGCCAGCTAGCTGGTAGGCAAATTATAAAGCATTATTACTGTTGAAATGTTCTTCCATTCCTTCTTTGTTTTAATTATTGAATGATATCCTGACAGTTGTCATTCGTATCAGTCTCTATCGCTATCTCTTTTTCTTTATAATATCTTCATTTTAAAATATAAAATTCAGTTTAAAGGCTCTCAGATATTATATATTTTAGTGATTTATTTTGGATTCGAAAGTTGTTTTTCTGGGTTGGTTACTAGCACCAGTAGACATCTGCAGGAACAAATAACGTTGAAGGGAAGAAAGGAAAAGAAAATCAATTAAAAACAAATTGCTTTTTGTTAAGTTTATCATTCAATCTCTTCTTATCTTTCGGCGAGTTATTTGATCAAATTCTAATAAAGTAGTAAAAAATAACACACAAAATAATTGTAACAAACTAGAAGAGAAATGTGGTGGGAGAGACTGATATAGGAATGAATGGGAGTGAATGAAAAACCATGCAGAAAAGAGAGGACAAATAAGGCGTATTTCTTAATGTGGGAAAACGAAACAAAAGCCCCATCGCTGCGGATACATTAGAACCTATTTCGGTTTACTTTTCTCAGTGAGAATAAATCTCAGTACGTGTAGCTAGTATTTTGTAATCCTTAAGCTAAAATAATCCATCAAAACTGCTTACCACAACACCACATACCTTTATTTTTTTCTGAGGGATATGTTTTAATCTCTTTTTGTCTTGAGACCAAATAAATTGTACATCATATCATAATATCTAGACAAAAGATAAAACGAACAAATGACAACAAATCTAGTACTTAATGTAATGACAGCCGGGCCTCTCGTGACTCTTTACTCCACTATACTAAGCTGATCATGAAATGTTCGGTCGTAAGTATTGTCTATCTTGACCACTGTAAAGTCCTTTTAGTAGAATGGGTTAAATAATGGATAGAATTTTTTATAAAGCTATACCAAACTACCCAAAACTTATTTTTCAGTTTCTCAAAGAAATTTCGTGGAATTGACGAGCTGATACTTTAGTTGTTTTTCCCCGAGAATTAAGACAATTAATCCATTTTATTCATTTTTTCAATCTCCATAGTGATTAGTAAGTATACTTGGTGGTAGGAACACATCACATCACGTAGTTACAGCAGTAAATCGACTCAGTTGTGGTAACTGTCTTCACACAAATCAAGCACCGAGCGAGATCAACACATTAACTACACCAGGAGCCCCCGAGGTAAGATACTGTTGGGTTTCTCACTTTTTTTCATCACTAGCTCATTCGTTTTAGTGCCAATTTAAAAAAAAAATCTTGTTAGAGTAATTAAAAGTCTTATTTGTTATTGTCAATCTGTGTTCTTACGAAAGAATTGTATGATTTTTTAATTAACTAATGGAGAGAAAAAAAGGCGAATCTTCACAGAAAAGGAACAAAAAATTTAATTATTATTTTTTAATTAAAAAAAAAAAAAAATTTACCCTCAAAGAAAGCGTTAACTTAAGACCACATGAAAAACAAAATTAAAAGATAGGAGTTGGGAATCAAATTTCCATTTTTTAAAGATTTTTTTTAATCATAAAGAGATCCTCGAAGGAGAGCTGTGACCTCGATAAGGCAAGTATTTATCACATAAAATAATGTTGAAATTTTGGAATCAGAACGAGTTTATTTTGTTTTGAAATAAGTAATATTTGACGAGCAACACCCACGGCCACCCAACATACATAATCATGCGTGCCGTGGTGGTTATAAAAAGATACTAATTTCCTAGGAGGAAAAAGGATGAATAAATGAATGAGAAACAGAAAAAAAGCGGAGATGATAAACTAGATAGAAAAGGCAAATGAGTAGGAGAAAGATTCATTTAGCATTTTCTTGCATCAAGAACCTCCGGCGATCGATGGATCGATGGATCGATGGATGGATCAGTGCTTTACGTCAACTCCAAACAAGTGCCATTACATATGATTTACAATCATTGCTTTTGGCTGAGTAAATTATCAAATAAACTATTGTGAGTGAACCAACCGTCGATCCCTCACAACTAATCGCGCTACACAAGCCGGAACCTTAACATCAACTACCAATAGAGTTCTTTTTGCTTAAATATAGATTTTAAGTTATTATAATCCAAAATGCTTTTAAGATTGGAAATCGAATTTTTATAGTTGTATACAGCTTGACATAAAAGCTTTCTTTAATATGGAATGTACGTGTGTACAGCAGTTGGATATGAAAGTAGACTGACGGGCAGACAGACAGATAAACAGACAGACAGACAGACAGACAGACAGACGGGCAGTTCAGAAGATATATCGTGTATTGCTTGTTTATCCATTATCATATCACGTATTTCACTTCACGAACAACACGGATATGAACGAAAACAACACGCAAACCACTTGGGATTGAAGTGAATGATTATACTTAACAAGTGAAGGAGCATAAATATGATATCAAGTGCAATAACTGCTAAATATCCTCTGTCCTTTGCAAAACAACTTTGGCAATATCACAAACTAAAAATGAAAGCTAGTAAAGTCACGTAATAGTCAGTCTATAGCAAAGCTGATCGATATATCTTGCCTTACTGATCACGTGATGGTCAGTCAGTACTAGTGGAATATAGCAGAGTTTATCCTGCAATGTATCATGCCTCACTAATCACGTGATGGTCAGTATAGAGATCCCTTCAGAGCACTTCAGAATGCAGCTCAATTTGGAGGACAAAACAATAGGTTTCCAATTCTCAGGAGATTGAAATTCTTTCGTTTTGTCCTCGAAGTTGAGCTGCTTCGGCATCGCGTGCAAGAAGTCTTTACTTTGTCTCAATCAAAGTATCATGTCTTACTGTAATCTTACTGATGTGTTGTCAGTACTAGTGTAACGTAGCGACCAATTACCCACTTCTGTTTGTGGTTTTAGTATTCACCGACATGATTGAAAAACAGAGTAGCAATGGAGATCGATTCAATCCCATGTACCTTTTGAAATAAAAAAAAATTAAAAAAATGGGAGTGAAAAATTATTCTCGCTTCTGAAGTAAAAAAAAAAATGAAGCGTGAATCAGAGCTTTGAAGAAGTATATACGTGACTTAAATAACAGAATAAAGTAATTAATGATGGAGAAAGCCGAATCGAAAATTAAAGAAAATTAAGAATTGAAAAATTTAAATGAATGACCCTGGATTGAATTACCAAATGAAAGACTGAACGAACCGATAATGAATTAAAAGTGAACAATGAAACTAAAAAGGAAGCTTTCTAAATATCGTTGATCAAAACAAATCTTCTAACTAATAGATCGAAACATTACTTTAGTCATTAGACACAATCTCAAAAGACCGCGATCTCAAAAGACTCTAACACCCATGATATATCATTTGCGATAGGCCGATCACCTTACGCAGTTCCACTAGAGGTAGTTGTTAACAGCAGCCACGTTACAGGGCAAAAGAGTAGAACATTTCTCCTTTAGGAAATAAATTTTATGATGCAAAAAAAAAAAAAAAAATTTGTTTCTGCCCTTAAACATATCTGCCTTAAAAAAAATCGACTCCTGTTCCTGATGCAAGCGATTCTAAATACATGCTACTACGACGCATTCATTGATGTATATAGACTATCACCTTTAGCTTGGAGCACTGAACTTAGTTTTGATAAATAAGAAGTGAATGGGCTTGCCGCTTGCCGGCTGTCAGTACTATTAGTATGTTACTGACCCTAATGACGTACCTCTTGATTGCCATGGAAACGTCATAGAAATGTACCTAAGTAACCTCAGTTTTGGAGTGAATATCGAGTCGCGGATAAAATGCCCGAAAATCCTGATTGATGGCCATACATTGCCTTATAAATTGGCTTCGCGGGTACGGGAAGGTCGATATTTGCCGTCTGCCTGTGTTCAGTATGCAATAAATTAAAAGTGGCTCAAGCAGAGAACACCTATCCAGAGATATTAGAGCAGCTTTGCTGGGTTATACATATAGTACATTACAATCGATAAAAAGAGGAAAGCTTCACAGTAGATATGAAACAACAGTTTGACATCTGAACGACACCAGTCAGTCTACATATTAAAATAGCAAAAGATAAAAATCTGAAATGTTTTTACCCCAAACCTTATTTTCCATTTATTATTACGTTATTTAGCGGTTTCTTAACGAAAAATTCTTTTGAAATTCCAAAAAATTATTTCTTTCAACGCTTGTCATGTGGTACGAGTCACATGACGGTGGCTTCTTCCAAAACTGCTCGTTCGTTTTTCAATTCTTGGATTTCAATTTTGATTTTAATAACCTGCACTATCTCAAAGAGAGAAAAGTTATTCGTCAAGGGTTAAGAAGGATATGAATATGTAAGCTTTGATATATTCTAAGACGCCCATCTGAAGAATTACCTTTTTTAGCTGTCAATATTGACGAACTTGGTTGACCTAATGAATGACTAACGGCCGCCAAGAGACAAGTCAACTGCTTTCCATCTTCTAGCAAAAACAGGCTGCAACGGCGGATGTGTTTGCTGCATGTTTCTATAAACGTGATTCATTACACATGAGTTTGGCGGTCGAAAATAAACCATTTGGGTTTTCTAGATGTTCACTTGAACAGCGGAAGTAGATGGTCAAGTCAATATAGGATTGATGACTGTGGATTCGGGTTAGTAAATCGTAGACTTGCGTTCACTCAATATCTTCATAATATCATGACATGTTTTCCTAGATGGGTTTATTCTAAGAGCATTACGACCTGAATTTGAAAGATATTTGCGTGGCCAAGTGTTATAAGGTAGGCTTAGTGTATATCGAATTGCTTATAGGATGAGAAAACACTGTAAAAAATCCAGACTATAGTTGCAATGATACAATAGAAAACGGATGTTGAAGGTAGGTGAATGAATTGACACACTTTATTGGCTTCAAAAACATTTTTACTTTAACATGTTTTCGTAGTTCAATTCCGTCTTTGTTAGAAATGAAACATTTCATGTCGTTGTAAAAAAACGTTCAAGAAAAACCAGTTTTTTTCAGTAAATGAAAAAATTACCAAAAGAACATTAAAAAAACATAGGATTTTTCATTAAATAACATCACATACTGATTCTAGTACATATTGGCACCAGAAGGATCCTCATCCTTCAACATGACTCGACTTAATTAAAAAAGAATGTAATTTAGCAAATGGAAAAGCTGTGTAACCTGTAGACACATACTGACCCTGTTGTCGACAGACAAACGGATTTCCAGAACAGGTGCTGTAAGAACACAAGCTATTTATTAGTAACATGCTGTTTTATACGCTCGTTTAGATTTTAATGGGTAGAATATAAAAATATGCTCTAAAATCGACTTATCTTAAAACTAACAGACGATTGGATTCACGAAAATGGTCTGTGAAGTAAATTGTTTTGAAAACCGCCAAGGATAAAGGCGGAGTTGTACAAAACGCAGGATTCTTTTAAGAATTGATCACTTCTCAAGTATAAACAAACATGGTGTAAATAGTCGATTAGATAATTACATTAATTTTTGGTAAACGAATATGAAAATCTTGTAATACCAGATATCAGAACTACACTCCATTGCCTTCAAACAATTGCTTAAAGTCGAGGCCTTTGGGTCAACAATACAGTAAACGTATAGAAACTAACCCTAATACCATGACTTAAAGCAATATTGTTTGAAGGCAATGGAGTGTAGCTCTGATATCTGCTATTCAGAATGTCCTCATGCGATTGGCTAGATTAGCAATGACATCACGACTTGACCAGAATGCTTTGCAATACGTCTGTTTAAATTGGAAAAAAAATTCATGCAATTTGACTTTGAGTATATAAAATTCTATTTAAAGCCACTTATCCATATTTTTTTGAACACAACATTCTGTAGCAGCTACACACTTCATAAGCTACTCGGAGAACACTCACAAGTTGACGAACGGAGGACGTGCGGCTTAGCGGTGCGGACCAAAAAAGATAGTTTATGAAGCGTCTCTTAGATGAGATGTCGAAAACAAGTTTATGATTATTTTGCATGGCATTTCGTGAACAGAAGCACTTAGAATATTTTTCAGTTAATGAGATTAATTAATTACTTTAACGAGTTGCTCGACCCCATCTATCACAAGATAACAAGTACCGACCAACACCGATGATGGCTGATTTGATATCGATCTAACTTTAATATCAATACGCTTTTTTGAATTTTCACAATTTTTCTTACAGAGGCATTTGCGAAAATCAAGGTTGCTTATAAGTAAAAGAACTTTCCAATACTCTTCTTCACAGAATTGAATATATTTTTCTGAGTAAATCAAAAACATTATAGAAGCGTCAAGAAACTGACAGGTCTGACAGACAGGGAATGGCGTATTAAATATGGTAACAAAGTACCAAAATAAAGTGAAGAAAAGAAAAAAGCACATAGAATAGCTTTCACTAAGTCAGACACTTATTCTGCAGAGTGAAGTCACTATATATATATCCGTGTAAAACCGTAAAAAAATATACTTGTTAATGTGTAATAGCCAAATAGACACGCAAAAGAAAACAATGGAAATAACTGAAGTTCTACAAACTTCTATTTGTCTATTTTTTACAACAATTGCATTTTCTGGAAAATTTTTGGCATCCAACTGCTTCTTAACTTCGTCAAAGAAAGAATAATGTAAATATTTTCTGTTGACAATGACTTCCTGAAAGTGGTGGGACCTTGTGTTCGATTTTCATTATTCGAAAATTGCTTTTGCATGACCCCACAAAATGCCATAAATTACCTTCATCTAGCGCCAAAACGAGCACGGTGACCCCCTTTTTTAATTTTTGGAATGAGTAGCATTAACTTAATAACTGTGAGAAGTTTTATCAAAATTCTATGTTGGATCTATTTCTACGGAATTACCTTAAAACCACTCTATCTGCCCTATTAATAAAATCAGTTAACCATAGCTATTTTTTTGTATCAACCCCCATCAACCTATACCAAAAACACCAATTAAGGTTAGGTATATAAGAATTCTAGACGAATCGCTATGTACTTCATCCAATTATAGTAACATTTAATCATGTTCCTCCACAGGAGAGCATCTGATTCAAAAGAGATATCTCGCTGGGAAAGATATTGGTCAACTTCTATCGTAGACAAATATCAGCTAAAACACAAATGACGTCTTGTTGAGGACCACGGGCCTACGCATGGACAAAAAGGTGAGTCTGAGAAAGATAGTGATTCTCATGAACCCGTGAAATACACTTTAGTGTATTACGCATTACTTCACTCTAATTCTTTTGTTTTCTATTGTGTTTATCTGACTATTACACTTTAAAAGCTACAATTTGTTTCACGGGTTTAAGAAAACCGCTCTATTGAATATGAATGTGTAAAAGCTTAGACTTCAAGAGTGAAGAGTGAAGAGTGAAGTCACTAAACCCGTGAAATAGAACGAAGTCTTCTTAACCCGTGAAATAGATAATAGACTGATACACTTTAGTAGACCCTAATTCTATTGTTTTCTTTTGTGTCTCTTTGACTATCACACTCAGGTCAAGAAGTAATTTTTATTTCACGGGTTTAGCGACTTTAAACATTTCTTGTTAAAATGTAATAGTAACACAAAAGAAAACAAATGGAATTAGGGTCTACTAAAGTGTAATATTTACTGATTTTCGAGTTTGGTTTTCCTGGTTACTGAAAAGGATGCTAAATCACTAACCAGCTGTAGGTGTGATAGTGTTCACCGAAGGAAGGAAGATATCTGGTTATCGATCAATAAGTAATTAGTAAACAGTTTACCGCAATATCTTGATGGTTTAATAACACTGCTATCTATGTTCACCTCCCTCGAATTATACATAGCTAGCAGTTTGGAATACCGTAATGTAAAGTATCATATTTCTTGTTGTTGGGTAGTGGTTTAGAGCGGTTTTCGTACGAGTTGGAAACATACAGTACTGACTTACGACATGCCGTAACATCATGATCGAAATGGCTTTCTATTGTCTTCCAATAATTCATCCAATCACATCGCAGGATTAATGCTACGGTAAGATACGGCCGGACTAGAGTGAAGCCACTAAACCCGTGAGATAAAAATTGCTTGCTAATGTGTAATAGTCAAATAGACACAAAAGAAAACAATGGAATATAGGGTCTACTAAAGTGTATCAGTCTATAATAGAGATGATAACTAGCGGTAAGCTAGTGTGGGCTGCGTCGGTGTTTCTAATGAAACAGTTGTGATAAAAAGATAAATTGTACACCGTAAAAAAATAAGAAAGATCACTTACTGACGTTTACTGACTTACTGACGCTAGTCCTTCGTCGGAGTAAAAGAGAGAATAAGAGTGGAAGGTAGTGTATATAAAATAAATAAATCTCTTTATTTAAGTGTCTAGTCAGGGAACACTTTTCACTCACACACACTACCACTACATTCAGTATTTTATGCACACAACGCTCACTCACATGTTGATTTCACATATGGTAAAGATAGAAAATATATAACCAATGAGAGTAAGGTAGGCAAGGTTACAAGAAAAAACAATAGAAAATATAATAAAAAGACAAAGGAATAGATTAATTGAAAGCGAAGCGTTAAAAGTCTATAATATCTGTTTCACGGGTTTAGTGATTTCACTCTACAAACTTGCCGCATCTCTTCCCACTCATACGAAAGCCACTCTGGTACTAGTAGTGTGCATGTGCCGGTTCCCCACTTAGGGAATAAAATAATAAATTGAATTTTTTACTCAGTGTTCATCATATTTTCTGCAGATGTTCCATCCAGTAGCAGTATTGTTCATAGTTCTGACGTCTCTCCATTCTGTCAAGTCCAATAGACTTCTGACCAACTGGACCAGCTGTACTCCTATTTGCGCATGCGCACAAGACGCATCGGGGTTTCGTCATGCAAGATGTGATGTACAGCATCTTCCTGACTCCAGACTACTGCTCTTGTCCACCGTCAAGAATCTTTATTCCCTGTAAGTAGATAAGAATTGAAATATCAGGAAGAATAAAAACTCATTCTATTCAATATAATTCGGGGGAGAAAATCTCAGACAGTTAACAGGAGCAAAATATTTCTGTAAATTTTACGTTATAGGTCGATTGAAAATGCCAATATACACAGGGTTCCCGCAGGATCATTTCAAGGCCTTCATAATCTGAGAGAACTGTAAGTACCTAATGCTTATAAGTAAAATAATATAAATGAATAATAATATAGTTAATAATATAATTTATAATAGCATAAGTTAAAAGTAATGAATGTCAAACCGACTAGAGCATCGACGTTTGTATAACTTAGTTTTCAAAACTTCTTGTACGCTCCCATCGCTGTTCTTGCTACGAATGCGCACGTCTCAATGAATGTCTCAATAACCGTAATGATTGGATTTCAGATTTCTGAAAAATAGCAGTATAAAAACCATCGAAGAAGGAGCCTTTTCCTCCTTGGATAACCTAAAAATTCTGTAAGTACATCTCGTTTGATCAACTAGAGGAAGGATAAAGTTTTTTTTTTCATAGATTTTGTCTGTTTTGTTGCTAGTGATTTGCGAGATAATAGTCTTCAAACATGGTATGTCAAACCTCGCAAGATGCTGCCATCTTTGCAAACTATACACGTGGCGGGAAACCACTATTGGGTCCCGGATGAAAACCTACTGCGCTTGCGTAAACTCAAAGAAATAAGTGGATTAAAATGGAGTAGTTTCTGTAGTGACTGCACGCTTCTCAAGACGGAAGAAGAAAAAGAAGAAGACGATGACAGTGAAGATATGTTTGATGATAATGATACGTTATCCATGGCTTGTCACGTTACCTTGGATACGTTCTTTATCCATCATAAAGAAGTGACTTACGGCAAGGCTTACAAGTTTGTTAAACTTGGCTTCTCACCTCAGTGCTTGTGTAATTCTGATAAATGCTTTAATGACGAGATAACACATGTATATTTTCAACAACTGAACGATATGCCCAAGAAACTATTTTACACTCAGTACATCCTGGGAACCATTCTCCTGGTTATCAACCTCGCTATCGTGGTTATTGTACTCATATCACGAGAACTGAGAACCAATGCATCATTCATCTTGATCTGTAGCATGGCCATGAGTGATGTGCTGATCGGGTTATACACTGTCGGTATTGCTGTGTTTAATCCCTTTACGGAATCGACCGTTACACCAAACGAAATGATGAAAAATGACATCAGTATGTGTCCATACCTGGGATTTATTTTCACTACAGGACAGACAACAACAGTGTTTACATCGCTGTTCATGACAGTCGAGCGATATCTTGCTATAGTCCACTGTGATAGACCATCACTGCGAATGAACACCAAGATAACCCTGATACTAACAACAGTCGTATGGGTGCTGGGTGTAGTCTACGCGGTACTCCCACTACTTGGTGTCAAGGAGCTTCAATACCACAAGTGGTTCCAGTGTACAATGCCTTTCCATAAGAGTACAGATGTATTAGATGACACGTCGACAGTCACGCTTGTCATCGCTATAGGATTTGTGATAGTCTATCTGTCCAGTGTGGCGTTGTATATTAGAATATATATCTACGTGCACACCGCAAGTGCTAACTTCTCTGTTGGTGTAAGAAGAGAGGCAAGGCTTGCTAAAAGGATTGCACTTGTCGTCTGCACGAACTTTATCTTCTTTGTCGTACCAACCGTCTTGTTCCTAGTCTACGTCTACCGATTTATGAATGTTCTTTTAGATGTAGGAAGCACGTTCGTGAGCCTGCGTGGATTCATCGTCATGGGAAGCTGGGTTCCAGTGACTTTGCTCGGCATCAATTCTCTTCTAAACCCCATTCTTTACGCTTTTCGACATCAGAAATTTCAGAGGGAAGTCAGTAGATTAACAAGAAGAATGAACAATAACTTCAGAGATTCTCTGATCTCACAGGAGTCAAGAATGAGACGAAATAACTCGTTATATCGCACTTCCAGCTATGAACGCAGAGATAAGCGGAAACATCAAAAAAATGCGAACGGAGAGTATACTACTGAGATCGAATTATCTAAAGTATCAAGCTTTAAAAAGTAAGGAGGTTGCTTCAAAGTTCCGGTTCCAAAACTGAACATGGACATAACTGATATTATATAGACTCTTTTCACGTAACGCCAAAGCAGCTTAAACCTTTTTACAGTTCGGTTCAGTGACCGTGAATTATAGTTCCAAGTCGAAATTGGAGTTGCCGCGCATAGCAAAACTATAATTTATCATGCGTGGAAACTCCAACCTCGACTTAGAACTACTGTGGTCAATGAACAGAACTGTAAGGTCTATTTGGAGGACAAAATAAAAAAGAATTTCAATCTCCCGAGAATTGGAACTTGGCCCTACATCAGTGCCACATAGGCGTTAAGGATGTAGCCTGCGTAACGGCGCATTTTGGGTTTTTTGGGGGAGGGAGACTGGGGAGGAGGGAAAGTGAGGGAGCGCCTGCGCTCCCTCCCTTTCCCCTCCTACCCAGTCCTCCTCTCTCGCTCCCCACCCCCTCCCCTCAAAACCCCAAAAATGCGCCGCTACGCAGGCTATTAAGGATGATGATGCGAATTGGAACCTATTGTTCTTATCCCCCAAATTGAGCTGTATAGTCAGTGTGTAAATAGTCAGACTAATGCAATAGAAAATCAAAGAATTATAGTGAAGTGCTAACAGATACCCTAACATCTATTTCCGGGGTTGTTTCTACTGGAATATAGTGTTAGTATCAATATTGTATGTAACACGATGCGAGCACTGATCACTTGTAATACTAGACTTGCCCCAAGTCGACCTCTCTCAGTGGGCGGCGAAAGTCTATTGTAATACCAACATATTATCTATCAAATTATTTATAACAATTAAAAAGGGCGGGGGAATTCTAATCTATTGTATAATAAACCATTTAACTAATGGGCATGGGCGAATTAAAACCAATAAAGGGATGTAACCGCTGGCCATATGCATTGCACGACATGAGGTTAACCAATCAAAATGCTTGGAAGCCATTTCAGTGTCAAATAGCACATCGTATGTTTCCGCATAACGTGAAATCTGGTCTTTCTCACTTTGTAAACACCTATTTCAATTAACGTTGATAACGGGGGATCTGAAATGGTCGATATGAGACCTATAGGAATTGTGGAAGGATGAATGCTCATCTCATAAACATCGCAATGACATAGTTGCAATCACGTTTGAATTGTACTGAATTGTCTTATCGCATTCATTCACTAAAATTCATGTTGACACCCACCAATTCCTATCAGTCTCAGATCAACTATTCCAGATCTCCCGTTATCAAAGTTAATTGAAATAGGTGTATAGAACTAAGGTATCTATCTGGCTATACGTATAAATAGTTCATTAATTTTGGAAAAATAAATCCACCTTTGGCGATAGGCTTTCCCGTGGTGAATAGTGTTACGGTCACGGACATTGTTGTTGAATAGCCATATCATCGTACTAACTTTTGTACAATTTATTGACTTGATTTGTTTATTGTTCTCAAACTTTTTGCGGAACTATCTAAATACTTAAGTTTTAAAGACGTTTTGCTACAATTTTGAGAACAGAATAAACAAATGAAGTGAAAGCCTATCGCCGAAAAGGTGGATTGAAGTGTGTTGATACTGGAGTTACCTTGTTGCCATGGTACCCGTCAGTCATCATCCTGTACAAGAGTCCCTGTAATGATTTGTTTCTTTAAGCGAACAAAGTCTTTATCCGTGTATCTTTGCTTCAAACCTCGTGGTATCCCTCTACAGGAAGACAGGTTAAGATCTTGTAACTTCGGGCAACCCTTAACGACAAACCTGCAATATACGTAAAAGGTGAACGTGAACCTTATTACATGAAATTTTCGTGACATGTTAATTTCGCGATTTTGAGAATAAAATCATATTCTTAATTATTTTAATCTCGCTATTTAATGGAATAAATCATTTATATATGATTCATTTCCAAATACGCGCACCTATCTTTAGAAAACCCACTTTAGTATTTTTAAAAAAGTTTGCATTTGATGAGGATCAAAAATAGCGAAATCAAAGTATCGCGAAAATTTCATGTAATAAGGTAGACGCCTAGGAGGGTAAAGAAACAAAAGAAGACCTTACCCCATTCCTGTGATTGACACCCCTGTGCTCGTGAGGTCGAGGCTGGTAAGGTTAGGCAGCAAGACCCGTTCAAACAAGGCCATTGTGTCATCTCTGATTGACGGGTTATAGCTGAGATTAAGATGACGCAGACTAGCACACCACTGTGGATTGAATCAAATGATGAATAAAATGAGGTCAAAATAAGAGTAAAATATGACGGGTTTGGAAGAGATAATAGGCATTGGAAGACAGGGGGGGTAGTAATTGCACATGCACACAGAAGCTAGAACCGTGAGGTTCGTACCTCATGCACTACCATGCACTACATCCTATATTTACAACATACAACACTCAAATCACATGTTGATTTTTACGGAGGAAGGAAAAACCAGAGAACCTGGAGAAAAAACCCTCATGGCAAGGGAGAGAACAATACATCAAACAAACTTAACTTACATGCGGTTCAGTCGACAATTGAACCTGCGACCACAGGTACGCCGGACTACACAGCGCCGTAGCAGCGTGCTACCCAAGCCTCCCAGAAACTGATAATAGCAACGCTATATAACTATAGACCCCTTGTAGCAAGTCGGAATGCAGCGCAATTTGGAGGACAAAATAATGTGTTCCAATTCTCAGGAGATTGAAATTCTTTTGTTTTGTCCTCCAAATTGAGCTGCTTTGACGTCACGTGCAAGGGGTCTATGTCTGATAAATAGTTTCCATTCTACGCCAACCAAAATTCATACTTTCTCCAATCATTCTAGTATTCTACTAGATGTGTTGTACCTTGCTAAGGATAATCTCAACCATGGGTTTTTTGGTGTCTGTGTTACCAAGGTAAAGGCTTTCCAATGATGTTGCGCACAAATCCTGATGAGAAACGCACAACATCAGAACACTGATCAACAAGAGACTGAGAGATGACGATACCACTGACTGAGTATTTGTAAGTCTACACTCTGCGATTGTCGGCCCGATTCTACGCCAGAATGTTGGGAAGCAAATCGTGCGTGTAGTTTAGAGAGCCCGATTCTCATTCTTTTGTTTTTCCTCTGAGCTGCTTTGATGTAACGTGAAAGGGGTATATAGGAATGAACTAGCGTAATCAAGCCATGACAACACCCCTTCTCTTCCCTGAAAAGATCATTTTACATGTAGTACTTACTTGTATTGCATTCTTACTGATGTGAGTACACCCTCTAATGTCGAGAACTCGCAGAAAACACGAGGTTTTGAGTAACCTGGCAAAAAGGAAAAAAAAAACAGTATTCCATTAACTTAGTTCGGCGAACAGAGGGCCCGCCAGGCAAACTTGTTCCGCTATCAGTCCCGAAAGCTGCCACAAGGAAATGTGAAGGCAACAATTTTCCTAGAAAAAAAAAATTGAGCTCCAAGCGAGAAAAAATTAGTTCATATCATTTAAATTTCTAGTATGTAATTGTTGCAGAAATGTTTAAATGTGTAACCTCAACTATGACCAGAAGCCTTGTTGTATGCAATTTACTGGTATCATCAAATTGCCTTTTTAGTTGTGTTTTTTGGTACAATTAAACACCAGATTTTTGACCCTTTATTTGTTTATACGAACCTGCTAATAAGTGTGTCATTCACAGACAAAGATCCCTGGAAACCGCAAGCCAAAGAAAGTTGATCTAAATCATTAAATCCATTTTGTGGACCCTGTACAATGAAAAATACACCTTGTAAAATAATGTAAGCAGGCAATGTTAATTATAGCTCAAAAAAAAAAAAATAGAATATTTGACAAAAACAAGATAGTTACCATTTTTGCAGTCCGAGAATAAGTTGGTTGAAGAACAAGGTTAGCTAGCTGAAGGTTTTTTAATTTTGGACATTTTTCCTACAAGAAATCAAGAGAATGTAGATAAATATCCATCCATCTCACCAGTTGCCTTGAAGTATTTCTTCAAATAAGATATTTTACCTGCAGCTGTTCAATCTTGATCTGCCGTACAGGAGTGCCAGATATGTCAAGGTGTCGTAGATTGGGACAAAACTCCTGTTGAATTTGTGGAAAATATGCATGAGTGAATGTAGGTAATGATTGAAAGCATCATGAGACTACTACAGACTAAGTTGGGTTGGAATATGTCTATTCTCATACCCATCTTCACAGACCTTTTCTGAGATGGGGAACACAGTGCATTGTAGTCTAGCTTGGGTACAAACATCTTTTGTTTGTTATGCCTTATATGGTGGTGTTTGACATCGAAGCTAGACCCCAACGCATCCTGTTTATCTAAATCAGAAAAAATCTCTGATGATTTAGTAATAATAATAATGGTATAACAGTAAATGGTTTGAACCCAGGTGTAGTAGCTGAGTGAGTAATGTGATCGTCCGGGTGAGTGTAGTCTTGAGAAAGACTGTTGTTGGTAGAGACTGATGTTTCAACAACCTGAGCGGAAGTCATCCTCAGAGTACAGTGAATAGTATAATAATAACAATTAAATTCACAGCAAGTTTGATAACGATAGTGATGGTAGTGATGATGCTGAAGATGATATTGAAGTTGATGATTGATAATGACTATTTTTATCAAATTATAGGCAAAATAGGACAACAATGGATAGACTTATTACATGTATGTTCATATTCTATCAGTAACCTGGATCATTGGAAGAATACTGGAACCAGGAAATCCTTTACAATTTCTCAGTAAGATTTCATCTAGTTTATGACCATGCTGGGAGAGAAGCTTCCTCAGTGAATTATGATCAACCTGAAAAAGAAAAATCCAAAGACAATTTAAAAAAAAATTAATTTTAAAAAATTAATCCATCAAATACTAAAAACCAGAGTAAAATTATTTACATTACTGTGACTGAGATGGCAGATCACACAGCGCTCTTACAGTATGGAATTGATGACTTCCTCTAAATGCATGACATCACTGCATACGTACTGTATATTACATGTAGTTCATTCAGAGCTAGACCGACTTTTATAATGGATGCAGTGCAGAAGCTGGATAGCAAAATGAAACCTGGCATGGGTGGGTGTACTCTCATATACAGGTAACACAGGGTGGGGATGATCATATCTTTTATGGGTTGAAATCATAAGTCATTCCCTCCTTTAGGGGTGAAAAAGGAAAAGCTGTTGGTTTTAACATGTGCAATATCTTTTAGAGGTACGCATCAGGACTCAAAATAACAGCCGGTCAACGGTCAATGTCCGGCCAAATTTGGTACTTGACTGGTCAAATACGGCTTTGAATGGACATGTTGGCTGGTGATATTTGAAAAAAAAAATAGAATAGAATATTATATGCCAGACATCTTGACCGGTGCATGTCTGGTAGTTATTTTGAGCCCTGCACATTTGATGGACTTAAATCAGTTATCAGTCATAAGTATATTATCCCTGGCTTGGCAAGTCTGTACCATGAGGTTTTCATATGTGATGGATACCTTTGTTCCAGAGATGTCTATGCTGGATAGACAGGTACAATGGTCAGCCATGATGTTTGTAACCTTGGATGAAACTCCCTCACAGTTAGACAGAGAAATCAGCTTTAGATTTTTGCAGTTTTTTGCAAGTACCTATAAAAAGAGATTGCTTTCAGTCAAAAACTGTTTAATTTAGTAAGTCATTACAGTGAGGACACTTGAACCATGAACACTTGATATTTTCATATTTTCTATTCTATGAACTTTGTACTGCTTCAAACCTTCTGAAAATGAAGCACTGAACTCAAATAATCTTATTGTTCAAAATAAATCATATTTCCAATCGAAAAAACCTAAATCATATAAATCATATTTCCAATGAAAAAACCTCAAAGTGTTCACGGTTCGAATGTCCTCACTGTAATTTGCCTTTGTGAGATGCCAAGGAATACTAGTAGTGACCTTGTGGTGCACAGGATCGTAGGAAAGTATTCGATGACAGGATTGGCAAGTTCTACCACCTTGTGCCCACAAATTCAGCAATCCTATACAGCTGTTACAAGTGCTATCCTACCTCAACACCCTTGTCTGATAGCTTTATCCAGCCATCAAGACTGAGCTCCTCTGCTCCAGACAGTCCTCTTCTAACAAACTGCTTGATCAGACTATCTGTTGCAATGCTGTATTTACCAAGGGAACTAAGATCCATTTTTCTGTACAGCTTGGGTTCCTTTGCCAACATATTCCACCTTCGACATACTCTAGATAATCTAAAATCAAAGTATTATTTATTAGCTTTATGACCGAGTAAGCATAAAATAATATGCATAAACCAAATACACACTTACAACACCAAGAACATACTACACTGTGCTACACTGGCCATGGGTTGATGTAGGGTCTGACCAACAGACGAAAAGGGCACATGTCCCAAACAAAGCCAGCCAAAAGCCAAGGCTCTGGATAAATACTGATCGAGAGGGGGAAGGGGGATATAGATCTAGCAGTAAATAAGCTGAAGACCACAAACCTGCTAAGTAATGGAACAGCTCCTTGAGTCTCCACACAATACAAGAATATCTGCAATAATACTTCACTAGGAATCAAGTCTGACCAAGCATTTGCAGCTGTAACGAATCTAGATTCCAACACATCGGAAGAGTTGGTTTTCCTTCGTTTAGAATCAACCACTGAAGGAGATTGTTTTTCTTCTTCCTCTCGTACTCTTCCCTGCCTTTCATTCTTTCTTTTTGCCTGTACAAAGTCTCTATTCTTTAAGCTTAATTTTCCAGTGTTTTTCTCGTCTTCTTCTTCAACCGGTTCGTAGTCTGAATCATCACTATCATCTGAGGGAAGTGGATCTGCGTAACGACCAAACAATAACACCTGGCGGTGTGGTGATTTACGAACACCAAGGATACCTTTGACTATTTTTTTCTCTTTATTTGACATGACTTTCTAGGCTTCTTTTGAGTTGTTTTTCTTGTTCAACTTACCCGCCATGTTTGTTCATGGTAGATTACGCTGACCAATGTACTGTTGACGCATATTCAGCGCAAAGCATTATGGGACAAATGTATATTTTACAATTTTCAAAAGGAATATTTTGTTTTGTTTGTTTGTTTAGCTTGTTCATATTGGTTTTGTTTGTGTTGGGCTTTTTATTGCTGATTCGATCGTTTTCAGTGATAAACGGAGTTTCTTTAATACAGGGTGAGAAAATAAAATTAGTTCAGAAATCGCGTCATGGAAAGGAGTGAGCATGGGTGTTACTGAAGTCATCAGCGACACAGACGACATATCGGGTCTGCTGGTCATAGCAAGCCGGGGTTGATTATAAACGGCATTATATTATCTAATATCAGCACTGCATCTACTTAATCGTGCTTGTGAATTTTTTAGTATAAATATTTTTTTTCTAGTGCGCGCACGAAAGGTACGGTATTAAGCACAAGGAGTTCTACTACAAAGAGTGATCTATTTAACAATTAGAAGACGAACTCGAGATTTCTATCGGCTGATAGTTGACGAGGGGCTCCGGCCCCGAGTCAACTATTAAAGCCGATAGAAATCGAGAGTGAGTCTTCTAATTGTTTTAGTAAAAATCTCAACTAAACTATACTATACTAAACTAAACTAAACTTCACAAAAGCGCGAAGGAAAAGCCGCCATTTTTTCAAAACAAGTCCGGCTTTCTCTACCCACTATCTATCGGCTGATAGATAGTGAGTACGTTAGCCAATCAGAATGCAGGATTTGCATTAGTATAGTAGTAGAATTTTACTAATCAAGTTTATTCCTTGTTTTGTTTATTCATTTATTTTATCTAAACAACGTTTTCCATCTGACACTGACCGACGGGGGGGGGGGGGGGGTTGTGGGGAGGAGCTGGTACGAGGTTATAGCCCTACCTCTTTTTACCCTTTTCCCATATTAGTCTCTTATATTTTCCAACCTTAGCCCCACCACTTTTTAGGGTGCTCCGCGGTCCCTGTCTAATGAGCTAACATCTCTTATCCGCGATCATCTTGTTTTTCTCCAGCCCATCTCCTCACGAGACAAGGAGCAACCTTTGTTTTAGCCACTTATCAAGCTTATCAGCAAATATATCATAGTTTTTAGTATTCACGTCTTTTCCTTTATAGAGTTGATACATTAGATCAGTAAGAATTTCTTTTGTAAGGCACATCTTCGAAAAAATACATATGTCCTAGCGTGAAAAAGTTTTTTTTTCCCCATTAGTCTTAGGCTCATTTTCCACCAGCTGGGAGGACCAAGGTTTTTAGTACGTGCCGCATATATTGTACTGTTCAACGTCAAAATACATATCATGTACTGCAGTCTAGTTATAGTACTTGTACTTGATTTATTTATGATAATGGCAATCTTTCATGTTCATTTTTCCTGAGCATGAGAATATTCGAGTGGTCTTTCTGGTCACCTGGTGAGTTCTTTCTCTGATATTTATTCACTTCTCCCTGTGTGACCACAGTTTGACCGAAATACTTGTCCAGTCTTCTACAAATTCGACTGATTTCTCGTCGAAACTTTTGATGCCTGAAGGCGTACATGAAAGGGTTGAGTAAGGAGTTGACTCCAAGTAACGTGACTGGTACCCAGGTACCCATAATGATGAATCCCTGGAGACTGGCAAATGTCTCTCCCACATCAAATAGAACATCCATGAATCGATAAACATAGTAGAGGAAGAGAACAGTTGGAACCACGAAAAACAGAAAGTTTGTACAAACGACAAGAGACAACCGCTTTGCGAGTCGTGCTTCTCGCCGGATCGCCAAGTGCGCAGTTGACTTGCAAAAGAAGAAATATATGTATAGATAGAGACCCACGCTGGCCACGTAGACTATCACAAACCCTATAGCAATGACAAGCGTGACTGTCGACGTGTCATCTAATACACCTGTACTCTTATGGAAAGGCATTGTACACTGGAACCACTTGTGGTATTGAAGCTCCTCTACTCCAAGTAGTGGGAGTACCGCGTAGGAGATACCAGAAGCCCAAATCAGTGCAGAAATCCCCAGCGAGTACTTGAATTGAAGTTTAGGCCTTGGTCTGATGCAACGCACTATTGCAAGGTATCGTTCGATTGTCAATAACAGAGATATAAACACTGTTGTTGTCTGTCCTGTAGTGAAAACAAATCCCAGGTATGGACACATACTGATGTCATTTTTCATCATTTCCGTTGGTGTGACGGTCGATTCCGTAAAGGGATTAAACACAGCGATACCAACAGTGTATAACCCGATCAACACATCACTCATGGCCATGCTACAGATCAAGATGAATGATGCATTGGTTCGCAGAGCTTTTGACGTTATCACTACTAAAACTACTATAAGGTTGATCAAAAGTACGACAAGTCCCAGGGCGTACTGGGTGTGAAACAGTCGCTTAGGAGTATCGTACAGTTGTTTGAAATACAGATAAGCGATCTCATTATCCTGACATTCCAACGACAGGCACAAACACTGAGGCGAAAACCCAAGTTTGACGAAATCATAAGCTTTGTCGTATTTAACTTCTTTATGGTGAATGAAAAAAAAATCTAACGTCACTGGACAAGAATTGTCTTCGATTGTACCATTGGTACTATCTGTAATATTCAAATCTGTCAAATCTTCGTTTTCTTTGATTTCAGATGTTTTGAGTAAGGTACAGTCAGTACAATGTGAGCTCCAAGTCACTCCACTAACTTCCTTGAGGCTGCGCAGTCGCAATAGGTTTTCACCTGGGACCCAGTGTTTATTGCCTGACACTAGAATGGTTTCCAGAGATGATAAGACCCCGGATGACCGAACGCGCCAGCTTTTGATGTCATTTTGTCGGAGATCACTGGAAAATAAAACCAAAGTGTGAGTTGTCAATATAGGAATGATTTTTCTTTTTTTAGCATTCCTAGCCACAGTTCTCTTCTAGTAGATTATACCTTACCCCAAATAAAAAACGGTAGTAAATGCGCTAGACTTAGTTTGTTTTCCACCCTCAAAATGAGCTGAGCAAAGATTTATTTTTTTACGTGTACACGATTTGTTCCTTATTAAAAATCACATCGTATGTCTTTCTGTGTGCTTGGTCTTTTGGGATTCTATGGTAATGCAGATGGGTTGCATGTTTTAAGTTATTTGAACAACCAGTCGCAAAGCCCTAGGAAAACTGCAAGGCTGATTTCGACTAACTATACTTGTTGTTCGAAAGCGAAGCTCGAGCGAGAAAACAAACTAGTTGTTGAGCGAGTGTGGCGTCATTGGAATGATTGACGTCTACCCAACGCATAGGACAAAGCACCAACAAAGTATTCAAAGTCTAGCAGTCGCAGTTCACCGGAATCGGCGGTATTTAAAGAAGTATTGCACAATTTGGGAAGTGCACAGCACTTTAAATTGGTTTTTACTTTGCTGAAAGCAATCAAAGACACTCAATATCGTCATAGATCACCAGCTCACAGCAGCAGTAAAGCAATACTTACAGTATTCGCAGATTATTGAAGGTCTTGAAGACTCCTTGGTCAATGATTTGGATGCCATTGTTACTCAAGGAACTGTTATGAGGTACAAAACATTACAAAGAGTAAGCTCCAGTCTGTATAATGTATATGGATCAGTGTCAACATGAGCCGAAAAGTCACTATAGCAGTTCTTTTATGAATATAAACGGAAACGGAAATGACGACACCCTTTTAGCCAATCACTGCGCGTGAGCTAATCGCTCAGCCAATGAAAATGCTCAGACACAGTACTGTCACAGCGCTGTCCGTGCCGTACGCTTTTCATAGTTATGCGAAAACTGCTCCAGTCTGTGCCGTGTGTTTTCCACAATCATAATAAATATTCTTTATGCCCACAATCACCGCTGCCGTCAGTGATGATAAGATGACGTCAGTGTAGGTATTAACATATTATGGTATGGATTTGTAACTTACAGTTTTTGAAGGTTTTCAAAGCCCTGAAAGGCATTCCTTGGTATTCTTTTAATACTGGAATTCTGAAGAGACCTGAAGAAGAAAATGTCAAAAAAGAATGTATGAAAGAATATATTTCTTGTATTTTACACCACGCCATGTTGGATTTATTGTTCAAAAGATTTGCCCTTTTTTCAAAGTAAATTAGAGGCTTTCGTGTGAGTATTTCCAATTTCTTGCTGCCCTTTTGTCGTTCTATGTCATCCAACGTGGTCGTCATTTTATCATATTTTCTCGCATTCATTTGTACTGTTGTGCACCGCGGCTGTTAGTGCGGGGGCCTGATAATCTTAACTCATTACTACCTCAACACACAAACATTTGGAAGAAGCCTTGAATTAAGACTCAAACGAACGGTTCTTACAATGGAAATATACTTTCGACGAGCTCACGAAACCACTTCAACCACAAACTCAAGAGCACAGTTTTTACGTTCCCACAAAAAAGTTATCTCTACAAACAAAGATTGGAGATAAAAAACCATGATTGTCTATATACCACCTCCCATGCACTGCGGTAAGAACAGGTTCCACTAATCTTATAAAAATCGTGTTTTTAGTCCACTTACAGTGAAAAAAGACCATGAGATAGGTTGTTTAAGGCAGGATCAGGAAGCTGATGAATCGCAGTACAGCGGGCGTGTATGTAGTTATTACTATCAACGGCACATGAACATGATGGCGTGCACTCGGACCATGCCAGACTGTCTTCTGAATATACTTGATGTAATAAGAAGTACATCATCCATAACGTCCGAAAAAACATCTGAAATACAAGAACAACTGCATTAAGGGATTTGTTGTTTAGCTCCAGGGACAGAGATGCAGATGTGTTCGTTGTTTTTGTTTAAATTCCGGGTTTAAATTGTCATGACGCGTGTCAAGATGCACGTCCAAGGTACGCATAATTCATACTCACTCCCAGCACACAAGGAAAAACTATCAACATCTATAGCCAAATGTCTAATACTCTCTCTTTGTAGCGACCATAAAACTTGAATATGAAGCCAATAAAAGATCAAATGTACTATTCAATATCTTCACATTCAATGAGCTAATGGCCTTTTGGTTGACAATTTGATCATCAAAGATAAGATCGAAAAAGACATTAATGGCATTCAAAATCTATTCTATTCTTAACATGGAAAGTAATCAAGTGTGGAAGTAATAATGCTTTCCATCCAATATTATGACTTTCTTTAACGGTACGGTACACAATTATATTGATGGAACTCAAACAATCTTACTTCAAAGAGGTTTGAAATGGAAAAAAATAAGCCGAAAATACTCTTCCTGTGACGACAGAAATCAGACTTATAATGAACGTGCTTTTAGGTGTTGATGTGTAGCCTGTCTTTTTGTCTCCCTTGAAAAGAAAGGAGTGCACGATAGATGTTTCAACAAAGACGAAACACACGAGTAGCCATCTTACCGTACAGAGAAAAGCAGTGTTTTCAGAAAACTTATTCTTTATAGCACCACTCGTTACCAAAGACTACGAACAAGATCCCTGAACTAGTTGACCGCGAGGGATAGATCCTCCATGAAGTGATCGATGATCACTCCTTTCGTGTGTCATTTCAAATGCTCGATTTCATCCTTCATAATTGTGAGTGCTGGCTTTGTATTTGTATAGAATAAACTTTTTGACGCTGGCTCCGGTTGTCCAGGAAATAAATCTTAATGCTTTTAGTCAATAATATTTTCTTCTAGACAAAACTAATCTCGTCTGTCAGTTTTATAACCATCACTCAATTTGAATACATCAGATAATGCAATCAAACTCCATCCAATCTTGGTAGCAATTTCAATGGCTTTAGCTTGTTATGCAGCTGAACGCTTTCGTTATCTCACTGGTTAACATTAATTTTTACTGGATTGTTTAGTTTTAAGGTTTTAGTCGTTTGTTCAACAACAAACCTACACCGTTTCGAGTATTTTGAACTTATTTTTAATAATGATAATAATAATGATAATAATAATGAAAATAATAATAATAATAATAATAATAATAATAATAATTTATTGACTTATGTTACGCTTGTTACATAGGAAGATGCTCACACGGGCATCACAAATGGGAAATAATTACAATAACGTTTCTAAAATAGTATAACCAATTTGCTGAATAACAATTTACAATAATGGATATGACCCTAGACTCTAATACATGATATATAAATATGTTTTTGTAGTCTCTTCAACATCCTACAAGTAATCAGCGGCCCTTTAGATCCATTCTATCTTTTTTTTTACATTTCAGTTAACAGCATTCTTATTAGCTGTAGTTACAAGCACATTTTGAGCAGCTAGCCATCTTGTTTAAACAGTCTCTGTACCTTTTGATGAATGTCGTTGTCGCTTTTACTTTAGGATATCCATAATTAGTACTCTGTACTGATGATGTGAGTTGAGTGTTTTGCGATGAAAGCATACTCCAAGCACTATCCCTCTAGGATAGACTAGTACTTAGTGAACCCACTTAAAAATAACACGGAAAATGGTGCTATTCACGTCTTACATTATCATGTACCTCAATGTGTCTTTGGCTCGAAAAGAGTATATCCGTCCACTTTACTTCAGCGGAAATGCATTTCAAAAGGCACCCTCCATCGACGTTAAGACGACCTTACTAGTTTGGCGGATTCTTGTATTTATGGATTAATCGATGGTGTTTTCTACACTCTAGAAATATAGTTTCGTTATCAGTTATAAAATCAATACTAACGTGGCCCACTGTCTATCGTCCTGTCCAATCAGTTATCGTTAAGCTTATCATATTTAACACCCTTAGTCTGGGTTTCTTCCACTCATTTAGCCATAGTTTTTCAATTTCATGTAATTTTGGTTGCCCTGTTGCCAAACAGAGTTCATTATTATTATCATCATTTATTATTGTTATTATTATTATTATTATTTATTATAATTATTATCATTATCATCCTCTTCTTCATTATTACTATTATCAATATTATTATTATTATTATTAAATGCTCATATATAGTTACTGTACTTATTTACATACTAATCAATCATTATTATCATTATTTATTTTTTTGGTGGCCTATTTTGAAGGGAAGTTCTTTCGTGTTTTCAGGCTCCCATCTTAATTTTTTTAAATTTTTATTTCCAAACTTATCTATTGTATTTAGTGTTCCTATTGTGCTGTTAAATCATTAAAGTGAAGTAAAGTAAAGCTGTAATTGTTAACTATAATCACCTACGCCTCACTTTATATTTTTGGTAATAGCATAAAGACAAAAAATTTCCATCTCATCGCGATGAAATATCCGGCTTCAACTCGCTGTTGTTTTCTTTCATTTTCTCCCCGTTATTTTATTACTTCTAGTAATTTTCTCTTATTTTTAACACTGGCTAATTGCATTCCTTCTTTTGCATTTCCTATGATAGAGTATGTAGTAATAATATAAGATAATCGTGTGGTAATGATCCAGCTAAAACACAACTTCATTCTAAACAGCTAATCGTTTGCATGACGTTTGGAAAAATTCATGAATTTGTCAGTAAAATAAGTAAACAAGAGTTAATACTCCCGTTTCGAGTTCTCTTTTACGCTGTGTTAGCCTCAAAACCGTGTAATATATTCTTTTATTCAGTAACAGTCCGTGGAAAATAAAAGAGATCTGTGTGTAAATAAGACAATAAAAATACTTTGAAATTTCACGAGTTTTATCTATTAAATTTCTGCATAATTTACGCACAATTGAGGCTAACACAGCGTAAAAGAGAACTCGAAACGGGAGTATTCAATACTCAGTACAAAGTAGTAGTAGTAGTAGTAGTAGTAGTAGTAGTAGTAGTAGTAGTAGTAGTAGTAGTAGTAGTAGTAGTAGTAGTAGTAGTAGTAGTAGTAGTAGTAGTAGTAGTAGTAGTAGTAGTAGTCGGGGAACATTTCATTTCGTCTAATTATGTAAGATAGCCGCGGGTTGCTGGTTCATGTCGTGTTATTTGTAATGCTTGCTAATTAAAGTGAACGGAGGTCATAGGATTAGGGATTAGATGGTATAATATTTTTTGTTTTGAGAAGAAGAAAACTCGTTTAGCTCCAATTTTTGCGATTTGAAATCACTGAAAGTGTTTTTTAGACCGATAAGCACAAAGATATCTATCACTATTGTCTGCCAAGCTAATTTCAAGGGTGCATCTGCTTCTGTATTAGTTTTAATATGTTAATAGTTGAGTTTCTGTTAGCGGCCTTGTTTAATGAAAATGAAACTACATCAACTCATACACTTGCCTCTCAACGCAAAACCAATCGTACAACGTCAAATACGTTAGCTTGAATTAAGTTTTAATTTTATTTACGTCTACCTTAAATCCGTGAATCCCTGTCCTACACTTTAAAAGATCAGCATTCAGATCCGTTGAACGATCCAGCTGACTCGGCTTCCGCAACCTTTAGTCGTACTGAGGCAAAACTAAAAACGATCACTTAAAAGCACGCGCATGCGTACTGACCGTATGACGTGATATGGAACCAACCATTTTGATTGGTGGTTCATGGCTAACGATCAATTAAACATACTGGACGAAGATTGATTGCTACAGATCTATATAAATGGCGGTTTTTAGAGGAAAAAATGAGATAGAAAATAATACACTATGTGAAGAAAAATATGAAAAATATTTAGAAGTCATGTTCTCTGGCAGGAATGATTTTGAGGAGAAAACATTTCCTCAACCAATACAAACCACATTCATCACAAAACAATTTGAGTAAACCACATATGAATTATGAATAACTGTTCATAAACCGGCTGCTGTTCAATTGAGGGTCGATTGACCAAAATAGGCTTGAATAAAAAGGTGACAGATGGATGGAACCGAAATATCGACGCACCAGGGTCAATGAATAATACTTGAAAGCAGCGAATTGAAATGATTGAGGCGCCAGCTAGACTGCTTGGCAATGATTACATTGTCTATCACTAGCTGCGAAGAGAATCATTTTCTTAACTATCAAAAGAACGCACTGTCAAAAAAAAAAGGGAGCGAAAACCATTAAACGAGTCATCAGTTTAAACACACCAAGGGGCGGGAACGAATAACTTATACGATCATAGTTTAAATATACCTTTTCCATTGGATCTTTCGTGTAATTTCTTTTCTATATTCTTCCTAGAATTCCTAGAATTTCTTCTTCTTTCTCTCTTACAGCCAAAGCCGCATGGCGGGGGATCTTAATTTCACTTTCTCTTAGTTCAGCTTTCAGAACTTCATCCAATCATTATGTTCGTAATTATGGGTTGATTAAAGCACAGAGACTACATGTCGGTGTGCAAGGTCGATGGTTTGTTTATTTACTACCCTCATTCATTTGTCAAAGAAAAAAATTGATGTTGAAGAACGACCGAGCATGTTTTGTCTCAGTTGAACATCATAGACGGCATCTTGTATTGTTTTTCTTCGTATTTCCGCGGTACAACACGAAACTACTGATAATAATGGAAGGCAGTAGGATTAATCAACATATCCCTGGCGAACAGAGCGGGATAGAGAAGTACTTCTTTATCAAGAAGATAGCACCCGCTACGACCAAAAATCGACAAGACGTTATGACACAATTCCGTCATGTTCATGAGCCGGCTGTAAATTATGCGAAAACGCTAAAAAAAATTTGTTTCCGCAAAAGGAAATGTGTCAGAGAAATTCAATTCGAAGAAACGTAGCCCGGTGGAAAATAAACAGTCCAAATCAATCAGAATTTTCCGATTAGAACAATTAAAAATAAGCTTATCTAACGAACGAAATTTAAGCACTAATGGCCAATTTTTATTTAGTTAGCTCTAGCTCCGACTGTATTGATTTGTTTGAAGAATAGTTAAGTCATAATTATTACCTTAACTGGCTCCATTCCCGAGTAATATGTAGTGGTAGTAGTATTACGAATGAAGACGATTAAACTGTTATCCCTCAATCACAGCGGACCCGTCTTGCTTGGGTCGGCGTAAATAGTGGTAATGATAAAGCAGTTTCTAGTATGTTTGTTAAAACTGGCGGTTTCTTTTGGGTTGGTTCAGAAACGTGACACTATTACAATTAAGATAACGTTACGTAAGGCCAACAATCCAAACCTCAAATCATAAGTGCATCTACTAGCCAAAACATCAGCAATCACATGGGAAAACTATACGTCAAAACACACCATGTTGTCTGTTTGGAACCCTCACTGGCGCTCTATTGGTGCCGACTGACTTTACGAAAGATAATATATAAATGGTCTAGAGAGTTTACTAGGGTTACAAGAACCTTAAAAACAGCGAGTAGGCGAACTAAAGTAATATTTCCTGAGTGTGTTGATTAATGTCTTCTGATCTGACATCCTACTCTCTGGTGTAGTTACTATAATAACACGATGATGGTGATGATGATGATGATGATAATGATGATGATACATCATGATACTGATGATGATGATGGTGATGATGATGATCAAGTTGATACATGATAATACTGATGATGATGATGATGATGATGATGAAAGATAATGATGATCATGGTGTTAGCCAGGTGATACTGACTGTTGAGGCTATTGATGACGATGAATGAAAGATGATGATGATGATAATGGTAATGGTGGTCGAGATACTGATGTTGCTGCTGTTGATCTGATGGCGATGAATATGAACTGATGATGATAATAATGATGATGATGGTCGATGATGATGATGATGATGATGAATGATGGCGCTATTGCGATTGTGACATCACATGCCAGTAGAGTCTGTTAGGTCTTTCCCTCCCTTGATTTAAGTTATTTTCTCCAGGTACCGGTTCTCCGATTTTCCTCCCTCAACATAAATTCGACCAGCTAAATTCCAATTCAATCTGTGAGTTGGCCAAGCCTCGACTTTGATCATCGATAAAATTTGCCCTACAACACTAGCACTATGACGTCACATCAAAAACAATCTGTTGTTTTTAACGCTAAGGATCATAGTCGCCAGAGGGGACACAATAGCAGCAACACAAATGAAATCATAATCATAAAATTCGGTTTATGAGGTGGAGAAAAGTGAAAACATCTAAATATTACTCAAAAGATCTCTAACGAAAGAAGATTTAGCCTACATTTCTATTATTCTTGCCCATGTAGACAAGCTGTGACGTCATAGCGTCTAGGGCATGCGCAGTCGTAAAGGTTTATGTTGTCGGTGAAAATGAATGCTGCTGTTGTTCAAAGAATTTTCGTCGGAAATTTTGAAAAATGATCCCTTACAAGTCAAAAGATTCGCAAGTTTCATCCCTAAATGGTACAAAATGACGCTAATTTTACCGATTTCGTTTAGTATTTTTCCGTTTGAACCCCTAAAAGGTACCAAATAACTAAACTAACCATTAAAAGATACGACAGGCACCCCCGCCCTTTTTATATGAATCAGCAGCTGACCCTGATGAACAAATAACGACGAAGTAATAACATATCTTTTTGATATCAAAATACTCGATCATATCTATCAAAGAACCGGACATACCCTGGATTATACTCACTGACACGGATGTACGATCGAATGCTTGCAGATCATTAATCCATCTATCATTTTGAAATAATTAATTTTCTTGTCGTTAATCATCTCGCTTGTTTTTGACATATTCTTGCTGTTATTATGTAGTGATTAAAAATCTACTTTTGGATCCTGGCGACAAGAAATGAAAAAAGGAAATGAAATAAGCTCTGATATTCAGACGAACGAGTGAATGATGAAGGCGCGAGCTTCCCGATATTGAATTTATTTTCATTTCCTTTCTCGTTCTATATTCCATTTATTCGGTTAACCGGATGTGTTTTATCTTAGTGCTTTTTACAGTGGATTTTAAGCTGATAACCTTAATGCACTTAGTTCATAATGTTTTCTACTCGGCTGTTTTACATTGCATTATCGATCGATGACATAAAAATATTCTTCCCAGCTTGAAACAAAAATGTATCAGCCCTACTTTACTCGATGTACTGCTCCTGTCATGGCTAGAATTGAGAGGCAATCAGTTACAATTTCTGTTATTTGTATTTAAAAATCACAAGTTATTTTGATTAACACGAAACAGCCGGTATTTTATCTGTTGTTGAGGGTTCACTACTAACATAACGAGCACCAACAGCTGTCGGACTCACTAGAAAGCCATAAAGCAGAAGAAAAAAAAGATGTAGAACTGAGCTGTGAAGTGTGAACTGCGTATACTCCACGTCTATTGAATCATGAGTAAAAACCAACTTAAATAAAGAGGCAAAAATAATGCAAAACTCTTCTGTGTTTAGAGAGAAGTATTTTTCGTTTGCTCACGACGTCATAAATGCCATTTTGAAAGAATTTGACAAAAGATTTTTCAATGAATTATTTCATTATATCATCCAACATGGCGGCCATGGCTTTTGTTATTTTGCTCCCTTTGTAATCATTGCAAACCAAGATTTATAACCTATATGTGTGGACAAAATTACCGGCCCTGCGGACCCAACTACCAATGAATGCTTTAAAAAATATTCAATAAGGTAATTCTATGGTAAAACCTGTTAAAAAAGTCTTTTTTCCCAGCTAATAGTGAAAGTTTTTATCTTTCAAAACAAAACCAGCCGTCCGAGCGCGCGAAATTTGGTCTATACGAGGGCTGGCGGCAAAACAGCCAAACTTTCTGTGATTGGCTGAAACAAAATTCACCGCTCAGCTGGAATGGGGTTTACTGACAACTGACAAATATTACCTTAACATTTTTGGCTGGCAGCTGACAAAAAGCCAAGAATTTAACTAACTGACAAATAAGCGAAATTCTAACTCGGACGCTGAACTGACAGCTGCCACTCACATCAGACAGACCTTATGTTAGTATTTAGTATTTGTAGACATTGACCATCATTTCAAAGAGCTATAGTCATGACAGACCTTATGTTAGTATTTAGTATTTGTAGACATTGACCTTCATTTCAAAGAGCTATAGTCATATTATGTCTAGAATATTGTACTGATTGAACTTCTTTTTTTAGTAAAATAAAATGACTAGCTTCTGGGGAAAAATATTAGCCAATCAGAATCGAGAAAACTTGCAAAACAGAGGTGTCATCCTTTGTAGCCTCGTGACTCGGGAAACGGTTATTTCTTTATTTTATTTCCCTATTCAATAATGAATATCATAATAAATGGATATAAAATGTCAAAAATTTCTCCAGAAAATCTAGATTTATCTCAGATATCGATAAAAAACATTTATGGTAAAGTCAATAAGCCAATTCACAGTTTAAGAATCGTTTTCAGTGCGCATGCGATTTTATCCCGAATTTCTCACCTTTTGTTTAAACCTTCTTTTGTTTTTAAAGGTGAGAAATTCGGGATAAAATCGCATGCGCACTGAAAACGATTCTTAAACTGTGAACTGGCTTATTTTCACAGGCTTCATGACACCTCCGTTTTACAGTGACGTCATTTGTACGTCACAATTTAAGATCAGCTTTTAAGGAGGCATTACTGACAAGATTCACTCGGTGGAGGCGTGTGGGATTCTTGTTGCTCGCATCTGTATGGAAATTATGTTTTTCATATTTATTGAGCACTTAGTAAAACTGTGAACATAAGTGGCTCTTTGCTCTCCTGACCATCAAAGTGTGCGATAAAAATGAAGTAAGAAGCCCAACGTGTTGATTGTTATTTTCGTTCAATGAAGCCTTTTGAGCGTTGTTTATGTAGATCTTCTAAAATAATTACTGTGAGTTTACTTGGCCGGCGAAAAAAAATGTCAAACTAATAGTTAGTAGTGGACTCTAAATCCATTGTTTTCTTTTGTTCTTTATCAACTAGTACTAACTAAGTAGTCATCTTTCTTTTACGAGCTAAATAACATCACTCTATTTTGAATCAATTTTGTCAAAAAACTTGTAATATTTTTTTAAAAAGACAAAGAAAATGAAAAAAAAAATCAAAACAAAACGTCCTTGTTCAGTGTTACTGGAATATCAGGCGGCAAATGAAAATTGAGTGGGTAGTTTTTTTGTCGAACTGCAGGAAATTAAAAACGATACTTAGAAATGAATTGATAAGCTTTTCCTGGCGCACGGGAAAACACACAACACGCATCACCCACGTGGTTATTAGCTTCGAAATGCGGCTCAACTTCTAGGATCCAAAGTAGATTTGAAGTACCTTGTAAGAGGTTATTATGATAAGGTACTGATTGGTTAAGTGATCTGACGCACTAACTAACATATACATTAATCAGGAATCATGCTTGAATCGCGTCTTCGACATAAAGCTTCTTCTTTTTTCTTTTTTTTTAATTTAAGAATAATGAGCTGTTTTTGTGTTTTGATAGTACGGAATCATGAATCATTGAACTTCCTTCAATACCAGATATTATCACAGTTACACTCCATTGTTTTCAAACAATTGTTTCAAGTCGTGACATTTGGGTCAACAATACAGTAAATGTATAGAAACTGATCACCCAAATGCCATGACTTAAAGCGATTCACTAGACGTGTAGGAAGAGGGCACATGCTCCCCCCCCCCCCCCCCCCCCCCCAATTGTTTTCGGGGTTATTAGATAATTGTTTGATGCCCCCAGATACTGTGTTCTCGCTACGCCCCTGAAGCGATTGTTTGAAGGCAATGGAGCGTAACTCTGATAAAAGCAGTCATAGATAAGTGTCAAAAAAAAAAAAAAAAAAAATGTATAAGAGTTATGAAGCACGAAATTTGAAATGATGACTGTTCTTGATACAGCTATCAATCATATAGTATTAGAAAGTATTATATTGTCAAGGCATGGTTTCGTACTAAAAATCTAATCAGCAAAGACAGAAATCATGACTGATAATAGGAAAAGATAGCAGAAAAATCAGGTACAAGAATTGTTTTTATATTACTGCTGTATTTTGTATCGTTTCTTTAGCTTTTCAATATCAAAAATGCGTTCTATATATAGAGGAAAATGTACCTACTGTTATCTTATGTACCTACTATTATCTTATCTATACTCGTTCATTAGCTACTGAGAATGGTTAAAATCAAACGACTCTAAGTACCGTTTGTTCAGCTTATTTACAACTCAAAGATAAGCCGTTATCAATGAGGCAGCTGGAGGGCTGCATGAAGCGCTCAATACAAGTTTCGGTGCATTTTGCAAAATTCCTTTCAAATCCGCAGGAAGTTTTGCAGTATGAGCCATCGAAGGAAATGGCTGAGTCTTAGAGGTTCAGTTCAATGGCAAAGGGGTGGATAATTTATAATTACCATTAGGGTAGAGACATTAATAACATGTAGCAAAGTACTTTGACATCATAACGGGCTTCTTGTAGCTCGTCATTTCTTGTTTAAATCCCTTTTATCCCAA